>VXAA01007015.1:2171798-2214377 GCA_013399115.1 Anseranas semipalmata
GGCCCCAGAGGGCCCCGCCGGGCGGGGGAGCCCCGCGCGGCCCCGGCTCGGGGCGTTCAGTGCCTCCCGGGTGCGGGGCCGCGGCTCCGGCGCGACGCTTCCAATCTGTGCTGAACAGGAGGAAGGAAGAGGGTGTGTGGGGAATGAGGGAATGACGGATTGCAGCGATTGTGCGCGTATGACATCACTGTGCTGGACACGGGTGATTTATAGTCTGGCTGTGCAGGATGCTCGGTTAGAGCTGTGGACTCGTTACACCGAGGTTCCTTTTCGTGTCGTGCTCGGTGCTCGCAGCCTGCTTTCCTCGAGCTAATAGGAAAGTACGTGTTGCTGTGCAGACTCCCTCCAATTATACCCAAAGTACTGGTGTCACACAGACTTGCTCCCTAACATAACGCCACTTCATACGTGCCTAGGAAAGGCTTACAGGCTTGTGCTGTGGTGGAGCTACTGAGACAACAGGTTAGGGGTGCTCCTGTCTGTCTGTCTGTCTATCAGTTCACGTGATGCTGTAGGCATATGGCATAGTGTAATAGCTCATGATATTCAAAACTTTGTTTAATTAAGTGCCTTGCTATTCGTCTTCATAATTATAACCACACCTATATGAAATATATTCAGCTGAAAAAAAAAATAGCCTGACATCTTTAATATAGGGTGTGTACAATAACAATCATCACTGGCCCTCCATGCTCGTCTCGAGCTTTTGAACAAATTTTTGGTGATTGGAGAGAAACCGGCTGCATAAGTGTGAGGAAACCTTCAGAAATGGAGTTATTAAACTTGCGTGTTTCTGCACGGCCCTGCATGGAGCAGCTGTTACAGAAACAAGATGGAACAGTCAGCTCCCTGGATCTCCTTTGAGACAGCTGTGCAATACAGCAGGAGAAATTTTATTTGCCATTTAGGAGAAATAAAACTTTATTCTTGCAAGAAGATATTGCAGAAATGTCTGAACCCTCACAAACTCATTAAGAGAGAAGGAACCGAACTCTCTAAAGATTCTAATAACCCAAGCAAAAATGCCTAAGCTAAATAAATCTGCTCAGGAATAAGGGTTGTATTTGATTGACTCCTTAGTATGTGATCATGTCAGCAGGGCTAAATAATTAGACTTAATTTTGAACTCATCCAGATGTCAGAATAGGCCTTGAAGTAGGGAAGTACTGATTTATTTTTTTGAATCTGCAGACATGAGTAAAAGTATATAGTCCAAGACTAAGATAGTAGCTGTTTATCACAAACTGTACTTTTGTGGCTGTGGAAACTTTGATCTTGAGGATGGAGGTAATCCTAAAATTAGCACTGCTTGGATAGTTTTTGTGTTAGATGATTTTAAAGATCACATTTACTGTGGTGTGTGGTTCACGGTTGCATGGCCTCAGAAGTAGATCTTGCTACAAGTGATGAATGCTGTTTGTCTACTGTTTTCTGACTGATATTACTGTTTAGGGCTGCAAAAAGTGCCAAAGTTTGATATATTTATGAAAATACACTTCTGTATGACAAATGTTAGATGTAAAGCATCGTGTCCCTGTTTTGGACATATTAAAGTGCTAACCGAACAGAATTGAAGTAACCAACTTCAAAATGTAAAACATCATTTGTGAAGAGTCTGAAATCAAGTGTTACAAAACAGATACTGTAATGAATTTATCAGCGATACTGCTCTTTGTTTAAGACCTTCTATGAAAATGTTAAATCTGTAAACGCAGCACTTACATATACCAGGTACCTGTGCTTATCCCTCTTAACTCTAGGATATAAAAGCTGTCAGCATGCAAAACCATGCAGGCAGCCTACATGTTTCTGTGCTGCTGACTACTACAGAACATGAGTTTGTTGCTATAGTGGTAGGTCGTCCAGCAGTTTGATTTGAGGGAGAAATATTACTTCTATATTTTTTTGGATGTATAATATGATAGGTTAGCTCAATGCCAATTTTGTAATAAGAGAAGCCTCGGAACCTACTAACTGGCCTTTTGCTGAATGCTTTGGAGAAAAACAAAAAGCTACAGGGGAAAAGAAGTCAACATCTTCTTGACTATTTCTGTTTCATAATGCATGGTTCTAGGAGTTTAAGAGCACAGCTAAATATATCTGAAAACTTGCATCCAAATGTGATGGAGGCACTTCATTCCTTACATTTCTGTCTTAAAGTTTGTTGTTCTTGAGTCTCTCTTAATCCTTTTTCACTTGCTTTGCTAAAATTGAATGTTTTGGTTGTGTCAGGAATGCGGGAGTTACTAGCTGAGCTTTGGACTTTTTTTTGTATTGTTTTGACTTTTTTTTTTTGGAGCAAGTGGAATGTGGTCCTCACAGGTCTCTTAAATGGGTTTTATTCAGATGCTCCTCCAGCATACTGCTTAACAGGCAGTATATTTCATAGGTGTTAATTTATGGACAATAATTTGATTTTGGGGGTAGAAGAGGACAAATGCATTGTGTGAAATGCAATATATAAGTACAGTGTATAAATCTAAAATACTTAGGTTATGTCTCATTGCTAAAAATTTACCAACTCCAGCAGTTATTTGAAATTTAAGTGTGAAGTGAATTTCTGTAGTGAACTAGCTCTTAAAGCAGTGGTTAATTGTTTTGTGCTAGGGTCAGGAATTATAACACAGTAAGTTGTTCTATGTTTTAATTTTCAGCCGATCTTAACATTAACATCTTTTGCCATATATTTCAAATTCTAAAGTAAACTTTATTTAACCTAAATTAATCACAAAAGTAGTTGCTATTAAAAATTGGAAATAGAATCCTTATCCAAAGTATTCCTCAGGGGATGAAGTAGGGTTTATGGTGGTCAACAGGCTCCAGAAGGTTTCCAGTCAGAACTGCTTAGATTGTCTAAGTCAACTCAGAATTAAACAAGAAATTCTTGTACTTTCTTAAAATGGGGAGGTTATGAGGTGGTATTTATATAAGACAAAAAAGGAAGGGTAAGTGGGAGGGAGATGAAACATACTGAGAAACTGAAAATGTAATGTTTCAACAAAAGTTGATTTAAATAGGAATAGACTGTCAGTTCTGCTGCTAAGAGAATGTGAAGGATGACTTTGTATTTTATTGTTATCAAGATCCTGAGCTATAACCTATTCAGTGCACATTTTTTTTCTGAATGAGAAAGAAGCCTGCATTCATGGTTTGGTGTTCTAAGCCAGGTTGCATTAAGTAAATGGAACAAACACAATTCTGAAAACCAATAGTTTCTTCTAAATAGGTTCATGCCTTCTGTTAATGTTCAATATTAAAAGCTAAAGCTGCTAGTTCATTGTTCAGTTGAGCATTAAGTGTTTGTTCCTTCTGCGTGCAAGCAACAGTCCAAAGCAGCTGGAATTGACCAAGAAGGCTTTCCTGTCTAGTTTCAGAAACAGCAGCTCTTTGATCTTAGTTCCATTTGGGTTGGGTTGTGCTGATTACTGTTTTTTCCGAACAAGTGTCTGCTAATCTTTATTTTGGGGCTTTATTTTTTTTTTCCTGTGATTCTTCTGGTTATTTTGGGGAGAACTTCTTATGGTTGACGCTTTCTTGCCAGATCCCTATGTTTAAACATAGATCTAGTTTTTCATAAATTCTTTGATTCTAGAACTAGAAACTAGAACAAGGCCTCACTTGGCAGGCTTTTCTCATTTGTGCTTGAAAATATTATCTCCTCTCACCACTGCTGTTTGCTGAGTGCAGCAGTTTGATCAGGGGCCTGCCTGATTCACATGAACCAAGTGGGGGATTGCTGACCTACTGATCTGATGGGACAGAATCATGTGGTGCCTTCCCCTGAAGAACTGGCGGGTGGAGAGCGGAGGGAAAAGACGATCACGAATGAGACGGAAGAGCAAACGGGATCAGGAGAGGTGCTGAGTGGGACGTGGTATCGCATGGAGGTTAGACGGGAAAACAAATGTAAGGGGACTTTGGATAGGAGAGTTAATAGAGAATGAAGTGACGTTTACCTGAACAGGCTCAGACTAGTGCCTAGTGTAACACTTCAAGCACACATGAACCTTCTTTTCCTTTTTTTAACAACCCCTGGCTCTCCAGAAGCTGTGCCGCACTGAAAGGGGCGAGCTTCAAGTTGTCTGCATGCCACACTTTCTAAGCAACGTTGGAGATGAAGAGATATTTAAATATATTGATTATCTGTGATCTGATTTCACCAGTAACTTGTCTATAAATCTCCTTGCAGAAGGTGTAAATTCTGTTCATTTGTTCGTCTCTTATATAATGTCAGCTGGCTTAAAGCATGTGGGTGTTGTTTTTCTTCTTAATCCTGGTTAAAAAGTTAGTAAGTTTTTTTTGTGTGTTAAGATGAACATTTTGATGCAAGGAATCAGCTTCTTCTTGTGCTGAAAACTGCTGGCATCAAAGGCTTAACCATCCTGTGTTGTCTTTTGTGACTCTGTTCAGTTGTCTGCTTAGATACATACGAAGCTGGGGATGAAAGCCAGTAGATATATTCGTCCCTGTTCTGTTATTCTGCCCCCTTTTTCCTTGTGTTCACTGAGATTTTTATGTAACTTACACTCGCTCTTCTTTCCCAAGAACTCTGGGTATCTCTTTCCTAGCACTGACTAGGAATTAATTACAAAGGTATTTGCAGCAGTTACAAATTGCACGTGGTCTTGAGAAATGTGAAAGAATTGACTCTTTTTTTAGAAGCTTGAAACACCTTCTATCTTGTTGGCTTAAGATGTCTAATGTCGTGGCCCTTATGAAATGACCTGAACAGTGCACATAGTGGAAATGACGGGATTGATAAATCCTTCAGAAACAGTGCTGAAATTGCCCTATGCATTCGGGAGTTGGGAATAGAAGAAAACATTGCCATACTATGTCTGTATTTCTGTTCTTAGGGGTGGATACTGCTGACAGCTAAGGAATCCTTTGTCTGTGTCTCTCTACCAAGTCTTGTAGATTTCTGTAGCTAGCAAGTTTATGTAAGCCTTAGGTTTTTAAGATAATTGTTACAGAACATATATACAGGAAGCATATGGGGGGGAAGCAGCTTTGTTTTGTTTTGGCAAGTGTATTTCTTCAGGCTTCCAGTTTAGCAGCTATTATAACTGAGAGATTTCCATAAAATGGGGAATATTGAAAGGAAATATACAGCTAACCTGAGGGTTTTGATGAAACTTATGTAGTTAAGGAAACTGAATTCATCTTCATCCTGATTTTTTTTTTTCAATTACTATGTTTTCCATGTAACTTATCTCTAGGATCCTCTCCTCTTCTGTCTTTCTTTAGGAAAGTTGTTCTTTTTCCTCCTACCTGTCAGGGTGGATGTTGGAGAGCACCAGAAGTTTTGTAGCTAGCAGCATCTGTTGTCTCCAGTGTGCTCAGTGTGGTGAGGTCATACCGAGAAGCTGACTAACAGGGGAACTACCTCTTGCATGAGCCAACAAAAAGCAAAAAACTACTCCTCCCAAATTCACATCACACCTTAAATTAAGGCTTCTAACAATCCTTCTTCCACACAGAGGAAGAAGGAGGAAGTTGCTCAGTGTGGCAAGAGGAAACCGCTACTAAGCATTAAGAACCAAGACCTTGGATCTGTAGATCCTTGAAACAAACTAATCTTGAGATTTCTAAATCTATTTGTTTTGTCTTCGCTACAGTTAGAGTTCAAATGTGCACTTCTATTTCGCTCACTATGAAAATCCTGTTTTCAGAAGAAAACTGAATTGTTTCTACTTGAAGGGACAAAAGAAGATAACAAATGTGCTTAAATAGCTCAGCACTATTTTTTTTTAAATTTGAGTAAAGCCAGATGAATAAAACTGAAGATCCCACTTGCAGGTGATGCAGATGTCAGGGTTACCTCCACAACCTATACAAAAATCCCACTATCAACCTGATAGCATTCTGCAGTGTTTGATAAACTGTGTGTGTATAGTACAGCTTTGTTTGTGGAATTCTGAAAGGGTCTTCAGTCATTACAGTAATCAAACATAGTTGTTTTTTTTCTTTCCAGTGTGAAAAGTAACAGTGGCTTGTCATCAAACATGTCAGCCAGACTCAGATAATAAACTGCTGAATGCAAGTTTCTTTCAAAGCCAAAAAAAGCTTTTCTCTAAAACCACTGGACATGTTTTGTATGCAGATAGTCATTATTCTTGTATTGAACAAAATGCAGGTAAGCTGAGAAGCCACGAAGCCACTATAAAGAGTGACTGTGTTTGAGTTTGTGCCTAGAATGGCACAGAAAATGTAATGAAACCCTGTTAACTTTAATAAAAGCCCAGACTTCATGTGAAGTTTGCATTAATGCATGTATGTCAGGAATTGGAAGAGGAGAAAAAAACCTAATGTGCCACCTGATGGGCTGGCATAAGACACCTAGCACACAGTACAATGCATCATATTTGTGTTACCTGTAGACACTAGATGAGACTGGGATTTCTGATAGGCATCTACTTTTTGAACCACATCTTGTAAGAAGTACAGCAGCGTGCATGCAAAGTGTTGTTACAGGGAAAGCTTTCCTTAAAGTTACCAGTGTGGATCTAGGAGTCTAAAATTTGGTTGATCTTCAATGTGTAATTAGAAATTTTTATTCTGACTTATCAGTGAAAAAAATAGAGTTGTGGAGTTCTGGTCTATCTTCTCATGGTAGTGAATTACGATAAATGTAGAAGTCTCTATGGGCAGTAAAAAGTGGGCAGCATGGAAGCGATTCTTTCTCCTTGTCTTTTTAAGTAGTCCTACATTAGGTGCAGTCCAGAAACACCTTTCTAACAAAATGTTAGCTACTTTTAAGATTTAACTTGTGAACTACTGTTTTCCTTCTACTTCCAGTATACACTCCTATGGACATGTAGTTTTCCTTCCTTCTAACTGGTCCTGCCGTCACTGTGGATTTTTGGTCACTCCTGACATCCTTCTGCTCTGCCTAGCTAAAATGTGTACAAGTGATTATAACACTCGCAGGTACGCAGCATGGAAGCCTACTTAATTTCTTTCAGTCCAGAAAGGCTAGCTATCGTGTGCAGTGGAATAGATCCCTCTTACCATGGCTCCCCGGCAGGGGCTGTGAGCTGTGTGCAATAGGATCGTGCTGGGGTTGGCTGCAGGGTCCGGCCACAGCAGTGTGGATCCTCCTGCAGTTTAAGAAATGCAAAAGTCACGATCCTTAGAAATAACCATCTAACAACGAGGGTGGTCAAACACTGGAACCTGTTGCCCAGAGGTGCTGTGAAGTCTCCATCTGCGGAGTTATTCAAAACCTGCTTGACTCGGTCCTGGGCAGCCTGCTCTAGCTGTCCCTGCTTGAGCAGGGGGCTGCACTAGGCGATCTCAGAGGTCCCTGCCAACCTCAAGCGTTCTGTCATTCTGTGAACAAACACCGACTGTGTAGGTTGGTTTTAGTCCCTTTTTGTAAATAAATAGTTGATTTCCTCTGGGCAGTGGGGAGTTAGGAGTGCTTTTAAAGGACCTATGCATAGGGAAGTACTGGTTAAGATTATGTCCTCACCAAGACTTTCCCTCAAAATAGAATTACTGTCTTAGAACCGGTTGTGCTTAAAAGCACTCTGTTACACCACAGATCTAGTCCTTTATGTATTCAAATTCACTTGTATTAGTTACTAAAACAGAGCAAATGTTGTATGTTTTGAGTCCCTCCCATTATGGAAGAAATGTATTTTCTTGAAGATGAATAAACAAGAGATCAAAATGCTTTCATTCTGCCCAAATCTGGGGAAGAAGCCATCCGTGGAAAGTTTAAAAGACAGACTAAGCTGTGTGTAACTGAGGACAGGACAGCAGAAGGCAAATGGAAAACAACCTTTGTGTGCTTGGTTCTGTGGTAGTTCTGTGTGGCTGGCACAGAGTAAACAAAGCATGTTGGATTTAGAAACCAGAATTGTAATTCTGTAGGTAAATTGTTGGGAATAGAAATAGAATAACATAATTTTAAAGGACAAATTAACTTATATGAAGTTATTGTCAGGAATAACAGACTTTCTGAAATGTGTGGGCAAATTTGTTAGTTTGATTTGTTTTAATTCTTAAATCTTTATTCTGAGTTGAGTAACTCATATTTTTATACAATATTAGGTGGTGAAATAAGGGAAGCTCTACCATTAATCAAAACTAGCAACCCACTGAGCAAGGGAAAAAACTCAATTTACAGCAAAGAGATGATTTCATGATTTAATGCTTTAAATATGTACTCTATCAAAATGTTATTGCTGTCTAGTGAAGCAGAGGATGGAGATAAAGCTGTCATAGGAAATACAATATTTTAGTGTCCTAATGTAGTGAAATGTTTGAAGGGCTGCTACATAGTAGCAGTGACATCTTTGACTGTCAGCTTTATTCATGAGATAATATAGGTAACATGCAGTGTGTAAAATGTGCTCTTAATAGTTAGAAATCACCTGTGGAGATATGTAAAACAGCAGATAAGTAGCTAGCATTATAAATTCCTAAAAACCCCACACATTCTTATTTGACATAGATGAGTAAAAGTACTCTGTGCAGATTTTGTGTCGAGGAGAGGACACAAGAACTTGAGCTAAGAACAGAGATTTGCATTTACAAGTAATGTGATGTGCCCTGTGGGGGGCTGTACGCTCTTATCAGCGCGTGGCAGCACGCAGCAGCAGAGGTAGCTGAGATTGTCTGGAGGGCAAGCAAACTGCAATTGATTCTTCAAAATGGGAATGGCGAGAGGGAAGCGAGTTCGGGCTTCTCTATGCTCTAATTGGAGACAGCGGGGTTGATCTGGCAAGGCTGATAGTACCCTGAAATAGGGGGGAAGGCTGGTTTTGATATGCAGTTCTTGGAGAGGTGGAGGGTCACTGCAGCATGGGAACATTACTGTGCCACTCCCGCAGGCTGCATTTCTGGGGGGAATCTTCCCTTCTCACCTCTTTATCACTAAGCGTGAGGTTCTGGTAGAAAACATGTTCTGGCTTCTGCTGAGTTGGTAGCCATTGAAACAGTGTTCTGGAGTTTTTCTGGCTTTTTTATATCATCCTGTTGCTTCCGTCACTTCTCTCATTCCTGTTTCTGCGTGCTTTAATTCCCACTGTTTCTGTTCATCCTGTGGCATACCATATTTCCACTTCTTTTTTCAGTTAGCTACCTGTGAAGCCAGAGTGTTCTGTCATGTCTTCTGATGTAGCTCCTAAACAAGACTTATTCTTATTTTCAGGCTAGATATCTTGGTTTTGAACTTTTAAGTGCTACCAGGATGAAATATTAGGAGTTATGCTTGGATGTGAGTCAAACTGGTTGCAGATGGATTAATCTCTTTGTCTGGCTTTTCTTTTGCTGTGTTTCCCATTGCATTTTGCCTCTTCTCACATCCTTATTTGCTTCTTGCCTTATGCTTCTTTCATCAGTCGTATTGCTGTTCCTTTTTGGTATTTCATGAGCAAAACTGGCAGTTTGGGAAGAGCAAACCATGTGACTGATTTTTCCATTGCTTGGAGAAAAGCATTGTCCAGGGAGAACAGTACAGCAAGGAGGGTTAAAATTCTCTGGCTGCGTAGAAAGGGGAAGCTACAGGCAGGCAGTCTACAAAACACATCTTTCTTTCGTCACAGTCTCGTGCAAGACAAATCAGCTGTGCTGTTTCTGTTAATGCCACGTTATTCTGGGATAAGAAGCCCGGTTACAGTTGGTCTGGATCACGTTATAGAGTTTTGTACCAGGAACTGCACAGCGTGTTCTGGAGTTCATTAGTACCACAACTCTGTCTGGTGGTATAATGTTGTGGATTTGGTGTGTTATGGGTGCTGATACACCTGACTTTGTCCAGCAGAAAGCCTCTTGTGCCTGGAAGAACCACTGTGAACCCGGAGCCAGTGAAGGCTATTTTCCTTTCACTGCTGTTCCTCTCTTCAAATGTGTGGATCTGCTTGGGTTCAGGAAGGCACGTTTTCCTTGCGTGACTGTGTCAATATGGTGTCCCTTGATGCATCCTACAGTGCTGCCTATCATAGACCCTCCTTGTGCAGGGCGAAAGTTGGTTATATTTGCATGTGTTTTTCTTGTAGTGCTTTTTGCCTTAGACCTGATTTCTAACATCTAAGAAGGATGGATGTAGGGACTGGCAAAGCACAAGAAGAAAGCTTTATCAAGAAATGTCATTTCAAACTAAATCAAGACCTCAGGGAAATCAAGGTGGTAACGGTATTTTTCTGTGGGGTAAAAGAGATTGGGTGCTATTTACCTCCTACTGTCTCTTCCCTGGAAAAAGCACTGTCCTGTGTGACATATTTATCAATGACCTCGAGGAGGCAATAGAGTGCACCCAAATCGCAGATGACACCCTACTGAGCAACAGTCAATGTGCTGGATGCTGCTTATTCAGAGGGACCTGGGTAGGCTGGAGGGCTGGGCCAACAGGAACCCTATGGAATTCAGCAAGGAGAAATGCGAAATCATGTGTTAGGAGTTACCATGTTCAGGAGCCTGGTAGAGGGGAGGCTGCTGCAGCTCTAGGTCCGTACATGCCTTCCCAAAAGGCACGCATGTGCACAATATATTTATACACAGCTGGCCATACAGATCAGTGCAGACAGCAAACACAACATACAGACATAAACAGCATCAGAGGCCTCATCCTGTTCCTCTCTGTGGCTGATCAGGATGAAAGCGCATTAGCAGAAAAGATGCATGTATACAGTATGGATCTCTCCAGTAGCTGGTCTTAGACATACAGTCTGTCCAGTACCTGGATCCCGGATCTCCCCTGTTGCTGACACCTGGACAGATGAGCCCTGAGGCCTGCAGACCTGCTCCAGTTGCTGGTACTCGGACCTGCACGGACAGGACAGGCTGCAGTGATCAGGCACCACGCCTGGCCAGACAAGCATACCGACCAGCAGTCTGTTTACAAGTGACCGACCCTTTTATCCTCTTTTCCCTCTGTTTTCCTGTGCTTGTTCCTCCCCAGTCTACCTTGCTCTCCCTTTCCCAGCTTTCGTTTTTTCCCCTAAATATCACGTAAGTCTTGTACAGTCCCCAGATGCTCTTCTGCACCATTCAATAGTGAGTCCCATAGCCCTGTAGGCATTAATCCCCCTCAGTGGGTAAGGTGGCAGTGTTGACCCCTCTGGTGAGTGTCCCACCCAGGCAGTGGGCTGGCCATCCTCCTTTGATAACCCTGGGAGTAGCCTGGTCAGGGTGCTCCATTCACTCTGATAAGATTATTGGGGTTCTCCACGTCTCCCTGAGACAGAGGATAAGCCTTTAATCTTACACCCTCACATCCTACCCCTGGGGGGCAGCTCTGGGAAGAAGGACCCAGGTGGACAGCAAGTTGAACCTGAGCCAGTCGTGTGCCCCAGCAGCAAAGGAGGCCAGCAGCATTCCAGCTGTGTTAGCAGGAGCAGAGCAAGTAGTTTGAAAGAAGTGCTTGTCCCCTTTTACTCAGCTATTATTAGACTATATCTAGGCTGTATCAAGAATGGCATCCAGTTTTGGGCCCCCAATACAAGAGAGAGAAACTGATAAACTGGGGGGAATTCAGTCCACCAAGACTCTCAGGGGACAAGTTTTAAACAAGTTATACTATTTGTTGAGATATTACAAATAGTAGTTAAAACGTGCCAGTGTGGCATGCTATTGTATGCTGGATTTTTTTTTTCAGAGAATCAGATATGTATTAGTGGTACCTCAGGTATAAGTGGTAAGGCAAATTCTGTTCTAGGACTTCTAAACCAGGACTTTTTACATTTTAACTTCATGGTTAAATACATGCATCTGTTCATTGAATGACATGAATAAGCACAGTAAAGTGGAAATAGAAATACTGTTTTTGTGTTAGCTTTTAAAACCTGCTTAAGACAATCTGCTTTCATACCTGACCGGCCTTTTTTGAGAGGGGGAAATTCCTGGCTGAAAAATCGTGTTCCTTAATAGACATTGGCTACCTTATTTGTACAGTAGAGATTCAAAAGTACAGTGGTCTGCCTCCTGGACCGGTGTCAGAACAATACTGTTGGACTAAGATGTTAGTGATGTAAGCCACGTACTTGGAGAATATCCAGGCCTAGATAGTGATGTTGCGTACCAGTGGGAATCTGGAATGAGAAGTCTTGGGCATACACGCACTTTCACAATTACGTTCACTTGCTGACGCATGAGGGCTGTGGCTGTGCTGCGGGTTAGGTGCAGAAGCATAAAACATTCACTTAGCTAAGACTTCCAGCACCAGGACAGCTTGTGCATACTTTGACTACTATTTAACCAGAGCTCTGTTGGTTGAGAACAAAAAGCTCTTAAGATTTTTTTTTCATGAAAAGTTGATGGTGAGTCTTAGATGACTTTGCAGTTGTCACACCCTTAAAGTATTGGCATATTGCCTTGGAACACTAATGTGCAGGTTTGTGAGCTTGCTTGCTTTTATGGATAGCATGGCATAAATAGCACACATGAGGACCAAAATGTAACTTGCTGACAGTTTGCTCCTGCTGGGATGTACAGGATCATAGTACTAGAAAGACGGTTCTGTTCATATTCTCACAGAAGTCAGTGTGTCTGTAGCATGACTTCCTCAAACTGCTGTTTTTGCTGTCAAACCTAGCGTAAATCAAAATTTCATCATGATGTTTACCATCTTAACCTAAGGAAGTAAAATATCCTCATCTGATGCCATCACTGATTCATTGTGGCAAAGGATTAAAGCAATCATTTTGTTTTTCTGTAACTATATATTAGCTATATAGAGTTTTAACTGAAATTCCAAAAGAACAGAATAGTGTTAGACCCATGTTTTGATATTTAGCAGCACTCTAAGTTCCTTATTAAGCTCTTGTAAGAGACTGCAAAAATTTACTGACATATTGGATACATAAAGCGTAGAGTGGAAGTAAGGTCTGCCATATCCTTTTTTTTTATTTTTTTTTTTAACTTATGACCTCTGTAAAGTTCTACTTTTCTGCCCTCTACTGAGCACAGGCTCCACATCCAGCTACCCTTACATCCAGGGCTGTATACTGACTTCTGAAGGTATATATTGGTTTCTGAGGTCTCCCTTTCCAGATTTTGTTTTGATGGAAGCTGTAAGCGATTTCAGAGCTGCATTGCAGTAGAAATAAGTCCACAGTCTTTTTTTTTTTTTTTTTTTTTCCAGAGAAAAATTTTATTTATCTTGGCAAAAGAGAGATTTTGCTCTAGAGAGCCCATTCTGTGTGTTTCTGATCTTGATTCCATGACTGCTTGAGCATTTTAAGGCTGGGTGGGAATCTTTGTAGTAATCATCATCTTCTGTTGATGGTCTCCCCTTTTTTTGTCCTTTCTCTTTCAGATTTAGCCTTGGAATCTAATCCATCTGATCATCCCAGAGCAAGCACAATTTTCCTGAGCAAGTCTCAAACAGATGGTAAGCTAAGATTTTTTTGTTTGTTTGTTTGTTTTTCCAATTAAAAAAGTAGGAAGGTAAACTGAAAAAATAATTGCCTATTTTAATTATATACCTTGAGAACACCTGAATTACTTTAATTCTTTCAAAGCATAAGGATTAATACTTTCATTTTTTACACAGAAATGTGTGCGTAGGCTATTTACTTAACACTTAAAAACACTTGTTATTTTAAAGACTTAAATATCAGGAGATTTCAGAAGCTGGATCCTAGCAGTCTGAAGGAGCAAGGCTTTATTACTTCACAAATGTAACTCAAGCTTCATGCAGTAGTGGTTTTTTTTTATGACCAAGGGCAACTTAAACTTTTTGAAAATTAAAAATAAATAAATAAATGACAATTTTCTGTAAGGAATAGTAAACCTAAGCCATCAATCTTCATCAGTTACTTTTGAATATGTTGTTTTAGACTGTTTGAATACTTTCGGTAGCATAATTATTCTTGAATCCTGTTTTTAATTACAGGGATGTATTGGGATTTTTCAGTTTCTTAGCAGATCCTTTATTTAAATCAGAAAGTCAGTTTTGAACAATTACCATAGCTATTTATAGCTACTATACTATACTGCACTATATGTTATAAAGTAGAAGCATTTTCATATTGCATAAATAAAAAATAATTCTGACAATACTAACATTTGAAGTTGCAACTAAAAAGGAGTTTAAGATACTATTTTAAAAACGCTTCTGTTCTGTTTTATACTTGGTTCTTGTTTGAAGCATTTTTTCTAAGTTAGTATTGCACTTGGCTTGATGGAAAGCTGCAGTGTGTCTTCTACCTTGGCATAGCTTTGCCACAGAAAAGTGGTATTGTTTTGACAGGTCTGTCACTTGCAGTCCTGCTAATACTGTTATTGCAAATAGTAACATTGTCAGTTATATCAACTTCACAATGCTCAGATGATCTCTGAGCAGTGGAAAGGAGCAGTAGCATGATTCACCAGAAAAGATTATAGCAAGGAAATGTAGGCCTCTAATGTCAGTCTTCAAACAGACAGAAGATCTGACCTGCAAATTTCAGGCTCCTCTTAGGGGAGCGCTGTTTAAGTTGCAACTAGCAAGTTCATGCAGTTCTTGAACATTGTAGTGGGGTTTCACTGTGTAGCCTTTAAGCCCTGCTGCAAGTAACTTTCAAACTACATGAACATCCTTGTGGAGGGTAGTATTGCTTTTAAACAGGAGTCAGTATTCTTCAAATGTAATGTGCTGAAATGTGTACACTTGTATTCATGTAGAAAAATGGTCTGCTAGGCAAGTTAATAACTATTAAACTATGCTCTGAAGTTTCTCTTGGTTGGGTGAATTGATTTTTACAGGGTATTTTTATCAACAAATCAGGCAGAAGAATTTATTTTCTAATTTCACTGGATCTTCTTTAGTTAAGCTTTCATAAAATCAGTAGAATTAATATCCTTAAGTTCTCTGTCATTCAGATGTTATCAGAATAAGGAGTTTTGATTTATTTAAAAAACAAACAAACAAACCCCACCAAATTTGGATGTTCTCTTCAAATTGTTATTTTTTCAAAACGTGTAAGAGAATGTGTCCTGCTTACAAGTGGTAATGATCTAAGGTCAAAACTTTGGAGAAGGGGGTACAGTCACCTGTCCAGGCTGGTCACATTTGTATAGGTTGTTTCACGTTTAAAACTACACGCGTGCGACTTTCAGCTGTCATTTAACAGCACTGTTTTGTTTCACTGCTATTCTTATAGCTGGAAGCTAACCCTTGACATTTTCGTTTATTTAAGTCGGACAGTTTGAGATGAGCAAATAAAATGGTTGCAGTTATCTGACAAATACCTAGGTGTAGCTTGTGCCAGCATCTTCTGTGTAGTGAAACAACTTTTTACCTTCTGCTGTCTAATAGGAGGAGAGAGAACATGTATATAATGCTGGGCACCTCACTTCCTTCTTGTGTCTTTGGCAAGTTGGATGTGTGATGGTTTTACTTCTCTTTGCTAAGTGGTTGCTGTTTGATATTAGACATTATCTATTTGAACTATCTTAAATCATCCAGCTGTTCGTGATGTGTAACATCTTTTCAATGCTGAGACATTTTCCCCTTAGTGCAATGGGTAGTAGTTGTTCTGGAATGTACATGTGGATAGCTGGTAGTATGTAGTTTGCTAGCTTGATAAAACAGCATTTTTGCTCAAAATTTACTTCTCCAGAGACCTAGCAGTCAGATTAGAAACTTCTAATGCTCATGTACTTCAGAAGACTAGGTTAATAGAATGACTTTATTGAATGTAAATCGGGATTGTATTTTAGAAACTTTAAGTTCACATTCTTTCTCCATTTTTCTAGTGAGAGAGAAGAGGAAGAGTAACCACATCAACCATGTAAGTAGAATTCCTAGAGGCAGTGTACCATTTAGATAATAGTAGTATATTGGGACAAAGACAAATTCAAGAAACAACTGTGGTAGTTCTATGTATACAGTCCTGCATACATTCTAAATCCTTCTTAGCAGGATAAAAATGAATTATCTTTGCCTGTCTTTAAAAAATAAACAAACAGGCATAGTATTACAGAGCATAGAGTTGGCTGATGGCAAAAGAATAATAATGGATTTTCTGTTTCATCAGTCTTAAGCATTTGAAAACAGTAAAGAATAAAATACAAGATAAACTGCCTATGTTGGTATTTAAGACAGAAATTAAACTGGATTAATTTCTCAGCTGAGATGACAAGTCCTAAACAACTTAGTTTGAACATCACTACAAGACTTATTGTAACAAATGTATTCAGCATAAAAAGAGAATGATGAACAAACAATATCATCAGCATGAACAAATGATAAGCTATTAGCTTTAAAGTTTGAAAATGTGCTAAGATCTAAGCTTCTTCTGCATACATTGGAAATTTTTGACACAGCTTATAGAAAAAAATAAAAGATGGAATGTCATTAAGTGGATAAAAAAATCAGACTAGTAAGGCTAAGAATGGAAGTTACTAAAACAAAGTTTAAAAATACTGTCTAGCAGAAGTGTCTACTGATAAGTTACTAGTAAAATAACAATATTTCAGACGTGTTGTATTTAATACAATTATGGGGTTGTCATGTCCCCCAGCCCTTACAGTTCCGGCTTTAGTATACCAGCATCGAGGTGAACTGTGATTGGATTGTTTTTGCTGGCAATTTTAGATATGGCATTTAAAAATGGTGGCAAAAAATAATGATCTTGAATTGCTAGATTAAAAATCTTCCCTCAGCTATAATGGTCTAGCCTGAGTTCAAGGAATTCTCTAAAAATGCTCAGGGAAGCCTGACTTACTGTTACAATAAGATAGGAAAACTTCTTAAAGTATAAAATCTACAGCATTAAGACAGGTGACAGAACATCATAGTCCTTTATTTCCAGATTCCAGATGCCAAGCAAGACATGATTGAAGAGAACAATGTTAGGAAGAGGTTTATTTGTTTCTAAAATACAATAAAACACAACTCCAAAAGCAAAACCGTCTTTACAGGGAGAGATATTGGATAACCAGAAAATGTAAAGATGTAGGATATGGTATAAAGGAAGGGAGAAAATGATGATGGACATAAGGAAATCTAAGAAAATATATAAGGGAGAGGAAAGACTGAGACTGGATCTGGCAAGAATGGAGTGAAAGAGAACTGAGAAAATCAGAGGACGTGGCTGCTTTAGCTGCAGCTATCTGCTGAAAATTACTCATCTAAAAACATGTTGTATATTACAAGGGATGGCTTATAAGCCAATTTTACACAAAGACACAAAGGGTATTCTGAGCAACTTGATGGTTATGAAGTAGTTTACACACCAGGAGCAATCATCTACAAAGACCTCTCAGTAGCTACTTTAGCTATAAAACTAGTATTCACTGTGGTAAACCAAAGTTTACAGAATCAACCTTCTTGTTTCCTATTATTTTTTTCTTCCCCCCTAAGGTTTCTCCAGGGCAGCTTACGAAAAAATACAGCTCATGCTCAACAATATTTATAGATGACAGCACGGTCAGTCAACCTAATCTTAGAAGCACAATAAAGTGGTAAGAACCATTTGTTACCAGTAAGGGGCTTAATAACACCGCAAGTTTAGTTGGGATTTTGTGGTATTGTCTGTTCCAAAGCTAGTCATACACTTGAATGATGGGAGCACAGCATTGCTTATTCAGGTTGGTCATGGAAGGGGTGTAGAGGTCTGGTTTATTATATGACTGCTGAAGCAGGCTTTTTTCTTCCTTTTTTTTTTCTCCTTTTTAAGTTACAGAGCTAATGTATTGTATGTATGACAACTACTGTGAAATACACTTGAGAACCTGAACCAGTGCAGAAGTGTGTCAGCATTTTGGGTTTAAAAGTGTGTGCTGGGGGGAGTTCAGAGTCTTCAAACTGAAAGCCAAATCCAGAAACTGTAGATCTGGGAAAACTTGAAATGGATTTTGTATGGAGTTTCAGGAAGTTTGTAGGACTGTTTGCTACTTGCTGGCGGTATTAGTCTGCCCTCTAGTTGTGGATAACTATGTTGCTGGCTTCGGTTTTAGCTCTAGGCTGTCTACTTTTTCTTGCTATATTTGTTATTTTAGGTAGGTGAGTTTGATAATTATTTAGTCTTTTTGTTTTTCCAATGGAAATGGCTGTTTTACCTGTTGTTCTGGATACCACAGAGACTGTTCTTTTCACATAGACTATACCAGGTGAGAATTGAAAAGAGCAGTGCTTGAAGGGAAAGGAAGGTATAACACCTTCAGGCCCAGAAGGTTTTACTGTCTTAACAACTTAGTAGAGCTTGAAAATATCTAAGATGATTTGTTGCTTTCAAATTTGATTTCAAACAGACGTATCTAGCATGTCACTTGACCTTTTCTAAAGAAGAATGAATGTAAAAGATGGTGCTTGTGCCTTTTTGAAATGGTTTACAGCTGGCAATAGATCAGTGCTTGTCCACGATGACTTCCTGTGATGGCAATATTCCTGTTGTCACTGCGAGTATCTGAAATTTGGCCACAGTAGATGAGCGTCAACATTAAATCTATTGCCTTACTTGACTCAGCAGAGACTGAGTCCTTCTTGGATTATGCTGGCATTCTTTATTTTGCTCTTTTTTTTTAAAACTGATCCTAAATTAGCCAGAGATACAAAGTTGAAACATCAGCAGAGTCTCTACAACAGTATATGCAACATCAAATAGAACTTTTATCATACTTTAGTTGTGAATAGTCCACGTTTTCAATGTCACCTAATCAGGCAATGAAGGTGTGTGTTTAAAATCCAGTATAATATTTCTTTCATGGCACAAGTATCTACGCCTCAAATATAAAAGTAGTTTGGCTAGCAAATCTGATTTGGCTAGCTTCTGTTCAGGCAGGTAAACATCAGAAATGGGGTACAGGGTACTCAGGAATGTGAGAGGATGCTAATACATAATGGGTTCTGAACATTTTATCCTGAACACAACTTTTGCAGTTGTGCAAAGTGGAATAGTCTGCACAGAATATGCTTTAAGACTTTTTTTCTTTCTCTCTCTTTTTTTTTTTTTTTTTTTTTAGTGTAACATTAGCAATATTCTACCACATAAAGAACAGGTGAGTGAACTTTTTTTTTTTAATATAACAATTTTATTTTTGAGCCAGAGATACTGTCCTGGTTGCTTCAGTAACAGCTAGTTATAATGTAAGAGAATTGAAAAAATCTGGCAACTTCATGGTGTATCTGCTTCCTCTTTGTACCTCTTCTTGAGCTGATACGGAAAGGTCAGTAATACACCCATCCAATGGCACACGCTTCTTCAAGAACGAAGCATAAGAAGTCAAAACAGAGGGAGTGAGGAAAATACACTTAACTCACCACAAATCAGCCTCTGGATTTGGTTTAGCTTTTCCTGAATACAGAGGTACAGATTAGTTTTGATGTGTGAAGGAACACTTTGTCCCATGTACAAATAACCCTTGCCATTATAGTTAATTACGGCATATGTTTCAAAATTGCAGCTGCCTTTTTGAAATAATAAATTCTATTAATTACATAGTTTCACATTTTAAGGGAGAAGTGTACTAAGCATAATATGAACTATGGCTTGTGTATTTGCAAATTCAGTTTGACTTGCTAGTGAGAACGCGGATAGCTATAAATTGTTTAGCTTGTAAAATATTCAGTTGTAAGATCTTATCATTAAATGCTTTGCAAAAATGCAATATAACTTCATACATTGTTCTAGGAAAAGCTGAATTATAAAATATGTTCCTTTATTCTTTAATGAATAATATTTTTTAGTGGAGCATAGCATTACCAATTAAGTCTTGTTAAAACAGATTTTTACTTTGTAGAGATTCAGACAGATCATTGGATATTTTTGATGAAAAATCTCATCCTCTCACAGTAAGTGTAGCTTTTTTGATCCTCTGAATGTGTATTAATATACATATTTTGAAAAATCTTCATCTGTAGAACTTATAAAAATGTCTTAGTACCAGGTCAGAAGTAAATTCATCTTAAATTTTATATAAAATACAGTGCAGATAGTGTCCTCAGGATTTCTGATATCAGCTAGATCATGAACAGAACCTAGTCTTCCTGAATATTACAATGTATGTTTGGTTTTCTATGAATTATCTGAATCTATCTATCTATATAAAGCAAGCGCATGCTGATTCATGTATATTTCATATCAGAACTGTCTTGTCTGACTCCTTTTCTTCTCTTTTTACACTACTTTAATCGGTTAAAAGCTTTTCCTATTTATTTGGGAAGACATAGTAGGTATGTGCCTGACCTTTTTAAGATTCTAAACAGGAGTATTTAATACATGAAGCATCACATGAAGTAGTAGACAGTAAGTCTTGTCTTAAAAGGCAAAATTTTAAAGTGAGTTTGTTTAATGCTGCTTGCACTAAACATCTAGGAACATTCAGTATCTGATTCTAACGTGACTGGTTCTGGTGCACCTTTTCAGACGATCTTTAAGATGCAAAACCTTGAAGCACAGGCTAGCTCAAGAGTGGAGGGTGTGCTTTTTATGTCCAGTTTGAGCACTGCTAGCTTTGACTGTCCTGTAGATATGCTTACTTTATTTTGTCTCTCACTTGAAATTAATTTATCAAAGCTTTAGTGGCTTTAAAAATTCAGTTTGCTCTGTGACTTATCAGAGTGAATGCAGCTTAATTTAGCTTACATATTTGGCTTGTTAATAATCAGTTGTTAATAAACAATTAGATGTTTAAAGTTTTGGTAGAGGTTCATCCATAAACAGGACCCATTGTGTTAGGAATTGTACACTTTAATAAATATAACTCTTGACTCTATCAAAATAATGAACTTCAGAAGAGGTATATGGAAGGTTTCCTGTTTGGACTGTAGCACTTCAAGAGAAATACCTGGTCCCAAACTGTTTTAACTGCCTCAATCAGTTGATTCACATTGAGAATTATTTATGTAAGATGAATTCCAATTCATCAGACAGTTTATTTTCTTTATTTAGCAGTCTGACATCTTTTGACCTGCTCATATAGCTTACCTCCTATTTAGTGAGTAGGAATAGAGGAAAATCATTGTATCCTTTAGGTAATACTTAAAGGTTTCTTCTATCTTAGTGCAGTATGCAGACAGAAATACAGTAAGATACAAACTACCTTTTAGTGTCTATAGCAATAGCGTTTGGGGCCTAGTACCTACAGTTCCTTTAAAGATTAGCTGGAAGATATCTCTGCACACCTTGTCCTCTAAAGATTCAGTTACAAGAAGTCCAAATGCAGATAACTGTCCAGGCTCTGTTGTCCCTTGTTGCAGAGGTAACAAACTGCCAGTTACCAGCATCACAGGGCTCAATTACAAATATTGGTCTTAGTCTTTTCCTCCTCAGTTCAAGTCAGCAAAAATGTACTTCCATGTGGTTTTGTACTGCTCATACTGACTGGTTCTGGATGGCTCCATTTGCCATTCTACAGGGTGCTTTTGCCTTTCCGTCAGTTCTAGTATCTTCTTCACTTGTGTCTTTTTTTTTTGTCAAGTTTTCAGGTCCAAGATCACTAATTGACTGCTGTGCTCCCACCCCAGAAATCTTTATTTTTGGGGCCTTGGTGTTGCTCAGAAACAGCTTTGTTCTTTGGAACTATATGCTTCTGTATTTCCTTGTCTATTTAGCATGTTGCATCCTTCATTTGGGAGGACCTAAACATCCCCAGCAGAAAGGTACTGTGAAAGAGCACAGATGTAAGTTACTGAACTGTCAGTGTAGCTGGGAATAGGTACTTCTGTATCAGTAAATTAAAGGATATACTTGCAAGTACATTCCCATTGGAGAGAACTAGTGTTCTTGTGAGATGCTCAGTTTTTTCACTAGTGCAGACCCTTTGAACTGGCTTAGAAGTTTGGACAGATGTGGGAAAAGGAATCTGACTACTTAAGCTCTGGCTTATAAGATCATGTCCAGTTGTTGCCTCTTTCTTGTTGCTGGTGGAGAGAGAGAGCAGACAATCTATTGCACCACTTTGGACTGTCTCAGAGACAAAAGGGGAAAATGCATGCACTGAACACTTGTGGTTTTCTTCTGTCCTGTCCATGAGAACTTGGCTGTGGTTGACAGGAAAAACAGTGGTATGTTTTTGTGAACAGTAAGCCCCAATGGCAGTGCCAGGATCTTCTGCTGCACACTGCTTAGTTTTTCAGAGTAATGCTCAGTTACATGGATAGTATGCCTTTCTAGCCTTTTGATTCCTGATAAAAAGCTTCTATGCAGGCTGTTGGTTCTGTAGACAAATGATAGAAGGAAAAAGTCATAATGTGTATGACCTTGAGCTCAGCCTCAGCCACACAGGAAATTATGCAAGGGGGATTCTGCCCATGTTATTCCTAATGTTGGTTAGTGGTATATTACAAGGTTGTGTAGACACTAAAACTAACTTACCTCTTCATTTTACTTGACACTGTTATCTGGCTATTTTAAACTACAAAACCACATGAAAATACTTGCTTCTTTGTTTACTTTATGACTACTTGTATAACATAAAGTAGCTATGCTGTTCTCACCTGGTTCTGTATTGTGCTATAGGTCTAACTTGGACTGCAAGTAGAAACTTATTCGGTACCAGCCTTGTAGAATAAGTGTGTAAAGGTGGAGCTCTTCAACACTCATTTTAGGATTGCTTTTTCAGAATTAATTATTTCTAAGCTTTTCTTCTCTGCTGTATTTAGAAACTGCTTAGCATCATGTCAAAGTTAAATCTAGCTGTTCGTTAGCTTTGTCTTTCTGGAATTTCTCAAGAACGAATCCTATGAAGACAACGTAAGCTACCTTCCAGTTCTGTGATGGAATTACTGAAATGTGTTCTTAAGCTCTTCCTCAGCTGGAAGGGCAATCTTGTGCAGTTTCTTAATTTTGCCTTTTGAAAAGTCAGTGCTTCACTTGTGTGTATACACCTGTGATTTTCTTGCTGGGAGAAACTTTTTAGTCTGTAAAAAGTTCCATGTACAATAGTAAGCTCCTGTAATAATGACAGTAGTTCATGCTCATTCCTGTTAGCCTTATAGATCCAAAAAGTATTGACGACAGATTTTATTCGTTAAAGCTATTGTTGTTTTTTTGTTTTTATTTATTTTTTTATTGTAATATTCATAATATTGCAAGGCTATTTGTTTCTTTCAGTGTTCTGAAAAGAAAATTTTGTTCTGGTTCTTTGTGAGATCAGAAGGGTTGTATAAGCTTCTACTTGGTGAGAAGAAATAAGTGTGTGTGGCTGTTCTTTACAGTTAGTAGTAAGACAGACTTTCAGTAATTCAAAGGACTTTATTTCAGCGGGAAGAAGTTCCAGATGACTACTACAAGCATGACCCTGATCACAAGCACATCTACCGGTTTGTTCGGACACTTTTCAGTGCTGCACAGCTGACAGCTGAATGTGCAATAGTGACATTGGTAAGAGATGCCTGATTACTGAAACTTAAGCTTTTGGAAGATGTTTGTCCCCTCAATGACTGAACTGGGCTGAACCAAGGCTTAAATAGTTACAGAATCTTATGAACCATGCTAATTATGAAGACACTATGCAAGCAAGTTCATCAGAAAAGATCTCTAAGTAGTCAGAGAAGTGGTTAACTTAAAAGGAACTTACCTTTCCTGTATATGAATATGTAATGCTTAAATACTTGTCCAATCAAACATTTGTTTATTTCATAATATATAACTCAGTGAAGAAGCTGCAGAATGGCAGAAAAATGGGATACCATAAACAGTGGGGTATACTAAGATCAGATGCAAAGACATCTTTTATTTCAGTGGTACAGAGGGGAAAGTGGGAGGTTTGACTTCATATTAACCAGGACAGTGTAAGTAACATGCCCTAAGGGCTTGAGGATCAATACTGTAGGAATTCCATGAGATGAACTTTCTCGTTACTATATCCTTCAGTCATTGCCACCTTTCTATCTGCCCCCTTTTTCTCTTTTTTTGGACCTTTTTCCCCAGGTGATGGTACTTTGAACTTAAGAACACTTGTTAAAGAAAATAATCTCGTTATAGTTGTTTGCTTTCAAAAAGAAAGATGGGTTTAAGAAAAACGATGATACTGATCATTTTCTTTATGCACACATATTTGTTTATATGCCTTCATGCATACAAGTGTGTGTGTGCGTGTATGTGTTTTATTTATATATATATATATATATATGCAGGCATATACATAGAAGTACATAAAGGGGAAGAAAAAAAAAGTAATCTATATAATCACTGCATTAGAAGATCTCTTACTCTGCATTTTGTTGCATACTAGACTTCTGTCTTCATTGTGGCTTCTGACTGCAAAACAGCCTGAAAGGAGAACAGAAAATAACTGTCACCAAAAGACAATGTGGCAATTAAGTAGACTCAGCTTGAAGGACTCTTTTTATTAAGTAAATAAGTAATTAAAGGGCTATATAGTTAGAGTTATTGAACTCTAAAAGTAGTTTGAGGTTTTTGCTTTTCCAAAGCCATGCAAGCAATTTTGACAGAATAAGATGATAAATAACCCCAGGCAATCTAGCCAGCTGAAATACTTAACAAAAAATAGGGTTGGTTTTTAAAGAGGACTTTACCACTAGATGGCTCTGTTATTATAGGAACACTTCTGGTCCCCTTGAAGGCTACAAGCAAAGGATGGGAAGAAAGTGTAAGGAGACCCTGGTAACAGGGATTGACCCTTAGGTAACAGGGATAGGCCCTTAGACCTGTACAGCATCTTCCTGCACTCACCAGGTTATCTGAGGTTTCACTGGGCCCTTCGACCTAGTTTAGGGAATGGAACATCAAAAACAATCTATATTCAAATCTGAAAGTGCCAATTATTTAGTACATAAACTGTTATAGGAGTGTTAAATAGTAGAAAGCTTTTAAGGAAGGGACTGTTTCGACATCTTTGGGCTAATTTGAGATGGCATGGAAGGAATGAGTAAAATATATTAACATATCTTTGAAGTTGGGTATCTCACTATCTAGCAGTCAGTGATGTAAATGAAAGTGGAGGATGACATTGTCGTAGGTGAAGGACTGAAGTCTGTTCCTTACTGGATGAAGTAGAAATAGCACTACGATGCCTTTCGTTATGGAGAGATAGCAATTAATGCATCTTTGTCTCATGACTACAGATCACAATGCAGGTTTTAGTACTTCCTGTTAAGGTACAAGTGCTGAACCTTAACCATGATAAAAGGCTAGTGTGGTGTCAAGTGATTTACCATCCCAGATAGGCCCTAATGAGAACCTGACAGTGACTGACAGAAAGAACTCTAGCAGTGTTTCACTATAAGAGCAGTACTCATTGCTCAGAACTGATTCTTTCAGTATCTTTATTTTATACTTTGTTGGTGCAGTTCATGTTTTTTCAATAAGTAAATAAATAAAAAAGGAACCTGTAACTCTTGAAAGTTGGGATTCTGTAGTGCAAGTAGTTACCCACCAATACTTACTTGTACACACTTAATAGTAATTGGATAAAATAGTCATGTTTGACTGGCATGCTTGGCTGATCAGAACTCAGCTCTAGGTCTTAATTACACATGTAAAACTGCTTGTTTGTTTCTTTTTATAGGTTTATTTGGAAAGGCTTTTAACCTATGCAGAGATTGACATCTGCCCTAGTAACTGGAAGAGGATAGTCTTAGGAGCTATTCTGCTGGCTTCTAAAGTCTGGGATGATCAGGCTGTTTGGAATGTGGATTATTGCCAAATATTGAAGGACATTACTGTTGAGGACATGTAAGTTGCAAGGTTTGACTAATCTGTAGTGTTTTCAGAATGGCAATTTTTGTGATCATGCCTTACTGAAAAAACCTCTCTCTCTGGTGCTACAATACACACACGATGCATATCTGGTGTCAGACCTCATTCCTTTATTTAACCTAGGAAACTTTAGTTAACCCTACTTTGAGACAAATCTGTATTATTATTTCTACCTACTGGGACAAGTAGCTTCAAAATTAGTTTTCTTTAACTTCTTTCCTCCTGTGATGAGCCATGGGACTGTCTGCTTTGCACTGGTATAACTCTAAAGTGCCCAATTTTTAGTCTTACCAAAAGTCTTTTTTGGGGAAAAAGAAATTGTCAAGTAAACTTGTTCCCTGCCTTTTCTATTTTAGAATTTGAAAAATTGCAAGGTAAGTTGTAACTTGTAACTTACGTGTCTGCTCCTACATCCAGCCAAAGCCTAAATATTTCAAGGTCTGAATTCTCAGGTGATGCGTCTGGCAGACAGGTGTCATTTCTGTTGGTATCTGTGGTTGCGTGTGTTGCATCCAGCTGCTGCTACAGGTCCTCCTCTTTGGGTGAGTTCACAGACTTGCCTACATTGCTGAGAACAAAATTCTCAATCTTAATACTGCCTGTTTATATGAAGCTGTTTCTTGTATATATTCTTGTCTCAGATACAGGTTTCCTTTTTTTCAAAAATTTTGAATCCGTTCTCTTTTCTTGATGCACTCAGCTTTAAGCCCTACAGTTTCTGCAGTCTCAGAGGATGTTCATCCTTGTGGCTCCAGGCCCATAGTATGGGCTGGAGGTATGTTTATGTGGAGTGGATTTGGCCCATAAGATTCTCTGTTAAATTCCTTCTTGCAGAGTTCTCTCTCTGAGAGCTTTGAGATGTCAACACTTTTAATTCTTCTAGCCAACTTCCTTCTGTATTTTCCCTTATCACAGGGGTAGAAATACTAGAACCTAGCTTAGTATCATGCTTTCTGACCTTAAGTAACTTCATGAAATGCTCTGTGCATTTTTGAGTTTTATCACTCTGTGCTGTGATTGAGTATGTGTCCAGGCCTATTTAGTAAAAGTCAGTTCTAGTAGAGGAGAAAACTGAGGTGGTAGCAGTTTGTACACAGCACTGGTAGGCTACCTAGGTGAGATATTCTGTTCTTGCCCTAAGCTTTCTTCCCTGGATTCAGCATAGAGCTAATGTTTAAAATACAGTAAGTAAATACCTGTCTAGGACTCTTTAGTAGGAGGAATATCCAGTTTTCTTCCTTTTGGTTTTTTTGGGGGGTAGGAAATACCAAAACAGTTCTTGTTTTTCAAATTATTTTGCTTTGCAAATAGCAACAGCAAACATAGTATCTTGTTTTATACATACCACTTGCCCCAGAGTTCTTTGTCTCCAAAAGCAGGGCTGTGCCAGCCTGCTTTCTGGAAAGCGTAATTAGTGATTTTATACAATGTACATCTTCACTCAACCTGGCTCAGAGTGCTCATCTATCCAGGGAACATACTTGAAGCATTGCTGCAAATAACTCTGAGATGGCTGAAGTGGGGTCAGCGATGCTAGCAGTGCTGGAGTATACATCTTGCTCTTTTTGATGTCCCTTCTTCTAGCCCTATTTGGGACAAATCAAATTGATAGCACTGAAAATATCTGTAACAAGCAGGATGTTTATTCTCTATTGCCAGTGCTGGCTCTCCTGAAATTGTCAGTACTTACATTTTCAAAGCAGTGATGGTGCTAGGAGGAAAAAAAGACAGAATCTAGGCTACTTTTTTTCCCTCCCCAATTTGAAGACGGGATTTTTGTAATCCCATCTCATTTGAAATTATTTAGACCTTTGAATTTAGGTATGGGCAGAAACTGTACAACTGCTTTCTGACAGTGGCCAGGTGTGTCCAGCTAAGCCCTGCACTGCTGCAGCTGGGCAGAGTTCACTGCTCCTAGATTGGGTAACATCACCACAATCAGGACCTTGGAAAAGTGCTTAGACTACTCAGCAAAATTGAGTTTTTAGCTTATAATACTACCTTCTTTAAACTAGTCACCTGATGGTAAGAATTAGTTATTTTGAATACAAGCACTTCTGAGAGAAAATAGTTGGCAAGGATTTTGGGCGTGGTTGCTATTCTAGTGTTGCAGATGGCTGGTGATGCTGTCGGGGGGGGGGCGGGGAAATCACCCTAAACCCCAGCAGCTCCTGAACTACAAATTGCTTGGCAGACTCTACCAGATGGGCCATTCCTGTGCAGTAAAGGCCTGTCTACAGGAACTGGTGGCAAGTTTTGTTTGTGAATTTTCCTCTTGGCTTGAAATATCTAAAATGATCTTACTAACTTAATGTGTGTTCCTGTTGAGCCACCGCAATTCAAGCCTGGGATTTACAAACTGGCAAAAGCATTTAATCAGTTTCAGGTCACCCAATTTGCATGCATGTGCATTGGTGTGTACACGTCTGTACGTACATACAAGCCATGGACCGAAGCCAGGCACCTCTTCTAAGGCAGTGTAGATGCATCTCATCCCCACCAAAAACACGCTCTCCTTACTGCTTAAAGACACTTGTTTTGCAGCCTCACCTCACAACTCTGCTAGCAGCAAGCTGTGTCGTTCTTAGAGAAACTACTTGTGTATTAAAGTTTGCTAAAGGATGTGTGATCCAGGCCTTGTGACTGCCAGATGAGTTCATTTGCCTTGGCCGCCTTCTACTCGAGATAAATAAAATGTTCATCTTTTTTTTCTACCACAAGCCATTTCTCCTTTGACCAAAGCAAAGTTGTTTTTTTTTGTTGTTGATTTTCTGAAATGTTTTGTTGGTTGGTTGGTTGGGGGGGGGTTTGGTTTGTGTTGGTTTTGTGTTTGGTATTTCTAATGGGGGAAAAAATCAAAGGAAATTGAACTGATATTTAGAAGTCATCCTTTGTCAAAACTTGCTTGCTTTGATGAGAGTGAATCCATAATCACTGAAAAATTAAATGTGCAGCTGCTAATCTTGCTATGATTGCTTGTTAAGGGGACACATGCTGTTCATTCTTTTGGCTACATATATTTGTAAATAAGGCACAGAAAACACATGGGCATTATGCTTTCCTAGGTTTTAAACCACTATTAATAGACTTGTTAATCCAATGAAGAATTGTATTTTTATACAATTAAAATGTATTAGTGTAGTGAGTACAAAAGGGGCAGTGAAGAGCATTTATTCACAGGGTAAATCAAGCTCTGATCAGCTGATCATCAAAACATTATCTGATTTACATTTCTATGGGCTTATGACCATATGAACAGGAAATTAATTTTGGCACTAGGTTCAATGGTACTCAAGTCCACTATGCTAGAAACAAGCACAAAGCTGCTATTGATATTGAGATCCACCATCCAATACAGGACACAACCTGGATGACTCCTTGATTTATTTCTCCCCTCTGATAGGTAAAACATTCATTTTAAAAGCTCCCAAAAAGCAAGAACAGCCTTGGCACTGAATTTGTGCAACTTATCTCCTGGTGTATTTACAGTTGACTTACACAGCTGCTAAATTCTACAGATAAAGGTCTGTTACCAGTAGGAACAGTCACCATGCGTTAGTGTTAAACTGAATTGCTTGGCTTGGGTACCACCCATTTCTCCTAGGTTGATTTGTTTATTTAAGAACAAAAGTTTTTCCTCTGTAGAATATCTCCGATTTACTTGACCACAGTACAGTAGCTGCAACAGCTTGTTTTATGTCACAGCTCTTTCCCCACTTTCCTCCAAATATTTTGCCCAGAGAAAATAGACGAGTGAGTAAAAACCGGACAGTGCCCTTTGACACAGTACTTTGTTATCCTGCCTAATGCTATTGAGGAGAAAATTCCTTCTCCCACCTAATGCTGCTTATTTATTTATTTATTGGAGATGAATCCATGTTGCTTCAAGAGGCTTTTTTCTGCCAGATAATAGCAGCAGCTCTTCATAGATCCATTTGTTGCCGTGGTGATCTGCCTACTCCTTTTGTTAGTCCGCCTCTACTTCAATAAACCCCCTTCCTGTTATCAGCCTGGTGAAAATGTCTGCAAGTTCTTCAGAGCTAATAAACAGCATACATCATTCCTTTCATCTGATCACTATAGTGTGGGGCCGTACGAGAGAGTGAGAATGGCGCATGAATTGTACAGCTGCACTAATGGAACTCCGAAGAATGAGCCTCCTGGTCAGCCAGCGAGCGCACGCCAGAGCACTACCTTTCTCTCTTAGCTGAAGGTGCCAGGACTCTAAAGCTGCACCTTGTTTTGAGCACCCCTGAATGAACTGTCTCTTGAAACCAATAATGCAGGCCTCTCGATGACTATTTCAAAGTTACTGGTTTTAAAAACAAGCTGGAGGTCTCTTCAGTATTTTCCGCCAGCTAAAACAATCTTTTTTCCTTTGTTTTCTGTCCCTTATGCCTCCTAGGAACGAGATGGAAAGACACTTCTTGGAGCTACTGCAGTTTAATATCAATGTTCCTGCCAGTGTTTACGCCAAATACTACTTCGATCTTCGCTCCCTAGCAGATGACAATAACCTGAGCTTTCTGCTGGAGCCTCTTAGTAAAGAGAGAGCACAGAAACTGGAGGTAATGGTCTGAGGTTGGCTGAGCAGGGGACTGTGTGTGTGTGTGTGTAGTAAGAGCATCTGTTGCTAATCATATTAAGTGGTGGTTAGAAAAACTAAAAAGCTTTTAGATTAGTGTATTACAGGCTAATTTAACCCCTTGATAACTGCAGTTAGCACTTTTAAAACCATGCCTAGGCTAAGCTAGTACTCTAAGGAAAGGAAGGGAACAGATTATGGAAGTCTAGCAGATCACTAAATAAAATGGATGCCATTTTGGGAACCGTAGTTCAGCTAGGCTACTGAAGAGTGAAAGGATTAGTGTCATATGTAATGGATTGTCTGTCCTTCCCTGGTCACAGTCTGTATTCCAAGCACCTAGAGACAGTCACACTTGGACCTTTCTAAATACTACCAGCTGAAGGTTTCCCACTGCACAGCTGCTTTTAGATTTACAGAGTGCTCTTACTGCTCTCATGGTTTAATAAACCATTTGTTAGGGGGACAGCTGCAGAACTAGTATGTTTCTTTTCACAATCTTTAGAACCTCACCTTTCCAAAGAAATGTTGCTTTAAGACAAACTTTTGGAATAGCTGCTTCTTAGGAATACCTCAGCATGTCCAGAGGAGTGTAAATACAGATTACTGGCCCTTTTTGGCTGCCCTGCTGCAAGTCCCCACAGTGCTCTTTCATATGAAGGCTCATTTTAAACAACTTTTGCAGTGTCAGACTTTCTTCTTAGTTGGTGGATATATGTAATATATATCCTATATGGTAGATATATGTATTTTGAAAATATCTAAACTACCTGGGTTCCCAGACAAAATTTCTTGTTGGATCAGTGCAACCTTTCATCTGTCCAGGTTTAATTGATGACTGTGCATGTTGTTTTGTTGACCTTTCAACAAAGGCATTAACACAGGCCCTGTGTACACTGATACCATAACCCCTTTCAAAGAGGGGTGTGCTACGGTATTCTTGGCTTATATTGTTCTATTGTCCACCCCCAATAATTCTGCCAAGTGCCAGTTTTTTTTATTTCATCCCAGAAGTGGTTGAACTTTGGGAATAAGTGTGATCCCTCCTGGTCCTTTGGAATGATAGGTATGATATGCCTACAAATTCCTATATTTATAAAGTTAAGCAATGCAGCTCTTCTGCTTTGTCTCACCCTTGTTACTTGCACTTTAAGCTAACACTGTCACTAATTGTAAATGTGGTTGTAGGGCAGTTCATATTCCACAGGAAATTGTTTACTGAACTGCTCAGTGCCTATGGCATAAGTGGATGATTTACAGATTGTGAGCCTGTTTTGTTTCTTCTTTGCTAGCATTTGGGGGCTTGGTATTTAAAACTAGAGTAATTTTCAGTACAGTATGTAATTTGCCATAACACAGCTACTAACATGCATATATAGGGCATTTTGGTTTCTAATTCTAAAACGTGATAAATATTTAAACCATTTGCTAAACTTCTTTTCAATTCTACCTTTCTGTTAGAAGCACATGAGGAGCTGATAGGAGCCCTTACGAAGCAGTGAATTAGTATTCCAGGGACTGAAAACTGATTTACAACATATGGGTGACTGGAGCTAAATATGTCAACACAGGTTGCCTTATGATTGATGTGCTAGCATTAGAACAGGATGGAGAGTCTGTCTGGTCTTGCACCGGGAGCTTGTACAGCCAGTGTCTCAAAGAATGCCACTCTTGAGCCAAATGCATGCCTCCAGAAGGTCGGCAGAAATAAATGTAAATAATTATTTTAAAATACACTTAAGAGTTTATTCATGCTCAGAGTGCTTTTCACCTTTTGAACTTCCAGAACACTGGGCTGTGCTGAATGGGTGCTGCCTTAAAGGGAAGGGAAGGTGTAGGCTTGTAGCTGATTGCAGGACTCTGAAAGTTCATCTGGTGATAGGTGGTAAATTATTAATGGAAGTAAATGTTCAGGACTGAAATTCAGTTCAGCCTTTTATTACTGGTATCCTTACTTATTTGCATTGATCATCTCTGAAAGCTCCAATCAGAAATAGACTTTGCAGGGCAGGACACACGTTATTTTCTGGACAATCGTGTGTTACTAGGATTGAAATAATTAGGCTTGATACTAGAAAAGCCACATCAGAATAAAGGCTGCTTGACCAGCTAAATAAGCAGAGCAGAGGTAAGCCAGTAAGTGGCTGAAAAAGCAGTTAAATACTAAGTTGTCCACATGTGCTGATATTTAATAGCTGCATTAGTGCCACAGCTATTGCTGTGCCATCAAGCAGTGGGGCTGCCCTCCCTTATTGACCTGATCATGTGAGTATCTGGTGTAGAGAAAGAAAAGGCAAAAACAGAGGCCTGGTACACCTTCATTTTCTAGGCTCACTTGCACTGAGTTGCCAAGGGCAAGGTACTTGAGGGAGTGCAGAAACCATTTTAGCTTGAGCCTTTTCTCTCGTAAATAGCTATGTGCATTTTTGTGCTGTTGAAAACCCGAATACCAGACCTAGCTATTGGGTGCATTTTTGAACTTAACTTGCACAAACTCGTAAGTCTGAAATGGATCCAAGTCTTCCATTAGATAATGAGACTGGTATATGAATGAAGATACTCAGATATGGAAACCACTCACCTTTTTAATGTCTTAATTCCTGATGGATAGGATTCTTGTTGGCATGGGGAGGGACCCCCTTAATATTTTCCCTCCAAAGTAGTTCTTAGTTACTGTCATTCTAGGTAAAAAAGCTAGCAGTGTCACAGCTATAGAGTGCCTGCTCTGTTGGTGTGACACGTGTAAAAGCTTCCTTGAAATGTTCCAACTTTTCTAATGTGTACTTTTCTTTTTGTTTCTGAACACGATACCCAGGCTATCTCCCGGCTGTGTGAAGATAAATACAAAGACTTGTCAAAAGCTGCTATGAGACGATCTTTCAGTGCTGATAATTTAGTTGGTATCCGCCGTTCTAATGCCATCCTCTCCTGAGGAGAGAGAAAGGTGCAGCACCATGAACCAGCATCCATATGAATTGGAGGAATACCACCACTCCATGCACACAAGCCAGCGGTGATGGTGTCTTCCAGCAAAAGGAGGAGAGGAGGGGTAAAATTAGCCAAGGGAGCCCAGAGCTTGAGGAGCATACTTGGTGCAAAAGACAAGACCTTTGTCAAATCAACTCTCTCCTCCTTTTAATTTATCCAGAGGTGCAAAAACAAACTTCTCCCCATCTTTTCCCCACAGATGTTTGCTTACTATGTAGGCCTATAGCTGTGAACTCTTGAGGTTTTTAATAATAAGTAGTTTTAAGTTTTAGAATTTAAACACTAACCACATGACTATAGTTACAATGTTCTTCCCTCCTCTCCCCTGTCATCCAGAGTCTCACTGCATTTGTATCTCAGGTCAATGCAGTGTTAACAAAAACAAAACAGAATGTGGGACTCTTTAAAGTATAAAGCCACTCTGGAGCTGAAAACAATAGCATAGACATGTGTTGACAGTTTTTCCCTGGTTTGGCTACTAAAAGCTGCTATTATTGGTGATCTGTTCATAACCAAGAAGCTGCACAGCAGGAAGGAATCCCAACTCTGCACCAACTTCACTCCAGTAGAGATTGTCAAAAGACTTTGAATGTTTTGACTGGGGGCAGAGAGATGGTTTTATGTATTGTTAAAATATATAGGGTCCATGCTGCATTTCTTGTGAATTATGGTGCTTCTCTCATTTTCTAATACTTATTGCTCTGGAAGAGGCGCAATCTGTTTATTTTTCTGAGGCATTGAATGAGAAAGTTGGTCTGGAAACATCATCACCATCCCAAACAGTGTAGCAATCCAGTGGTGAATGGCATGTGTGCAGCACTGCTTCTCGAGTTCTACTGCAGATCTCTTGTGCTATATACAGTGGAGTTCCTAAAGCTGATATTGTGCATCCATCTGGCTCTCCTTGAGTTTTTGTTTCTTGGGAGGGACTCATAATGAGATATTCATAACGAGACAGTAATGAGTTTGAGAATCCTGGACTACCTAACAGGGTAGATTTAAAAGATTGTGTTCAATTGATAATTATCAAAAATATTTCTTTAAAACCTTTTTTCTTTTTTTTTTCCAAAGTGAATTTTATCTTGTGCAACTGCTCTTGAGGCTTGGGTTTTGTTCCTCCTAAGACTTTGGAATGGACCTTACTTTCAGGCTCTGAAACTGAACTCTAAACAGGATAAGTATTATTAGACTCTTCCTGTTAGAAGTCTTTGTAATATCTTCCCTTCTTGGATCCAAATAGATTCTAGGCAGTTTGTCCTAGGAGCAGATCTCCCTCCAAATGGCACAGTTTCTGTGCACTTTCTCTTCCAGCCAAGGTCCAGAAACTTACACTGAGTAGCGAGTCCATATGCTTTTGAGAGTGGGGGTATCTGAGTGCAATAATCAGTTTGGCTGCACTCAACTGTTAAAATGATGCATATGGTCTTTTGTGGTATGCAAATATGCCAACCCCTGGCTCTCAAATCCATGGAACTTGGCACTTCAGGTATTGATCACAATTCAATTTTGAAAATAATGCTACATCTTCAGGTGGTTTTCCTTTCTCATGTTTGTATTAAAAGAAAAGCTAATAAACTCTATTTTAATTAAAGTTAAAGGTAAATTGTGTGTTCTGTACAGTTGTCTGATTTCATTCCCCCTCACAACTATTTGGTGCTGTGCAGCTTCCTTCAAGTATTTTAAAAAAAAAAAAAAAAAAAAGAAAAGGGTGAGGAGGGGATCAGTGGTGTACATTAAGGCCTTCCCTGTTCCCTGACCCAGCACCTCGTGTTCATTTTACTGCAGTTACTTGCAAATGTCTCTGGAGCTGGCAGCAGAGGTCATGTGGCAACTGCGAGCTGCTTGGTCTGCAGCATGGGCAGGGCCCTGGCAGCTGGCTTCAGCTGAAGGAGCGGCAGGAGCCTTCAGTAGCTGCCTCGCTGTTCCCACGTCGATTGCGTTTGGAATTTGACTCAGGCTGCTTCAGTAACTAATCACTGACAGTTTCCTTGCACATAAATGACCTTTAAGTAGGGTCAATCTGTCTGGAGGTGATTTGATGTTTTTAAGTCCTCCCTTAAGGAGCACTAAATTGGAAGCTACAAGTGACCAACTCCTGGATTGACTTGTGACCTAATTGCTAACGAGCTGTTCTTTCCTTAACACTGCCAGGTGCCTTCAACTTTGTGAGGTCGGTCTGGATTCACTTCACTGTGAGTTGGCACATGGCTTCTGCAAATGCAGCCATTTAGCTCCCAGGTGCTCAGCAGCGACCTGTGGCAGTCCTTTACCTTTTTGCCAAAAGAGATGAAGGCTCTTCCTGCTGCTCTGGCTGGCAGGTGAATGACAACTCAAGCTGACGGCTGCTTCCACATTCTATCCTCTAGGAGACTGCTGCTCATAACTTCATTTTGCCTAGAACATTAACTGGCTTCAGTTTTTCTGTAGCTTAGCCCAGAGCACTTTGTCAATAGGATTTTGATCTGTTCAGCAGATGCTAAATAGCGCTCAACTACACCATGACTTCTTAAGAGAGGAAAAATAGCAAATCCCTTTCAGATGGACCAGAATGTTAAATATTAAAGAGATCCTGGAAAACACACCTACAGCATTTCTTAGGTAACCAATAAGAAGTATAATTTACAGAGTACGTTTGCCGGGAAGAACAGTGATACCATTTCAGAGGGAATTCCATTTAGGTGGGTCTGCTGCAAGCTGAACTGGAGTGGGGGAGACACTCTGTAACTTCCACTATTCTTTATATGTTGGCAGTACTTTTCTTATAAAGGCAAAATAAAAATTAGAATCATAGTAGCTTTAAAGTGAATGTTACCTACCTCTGTTCCTTGGGAAGAGCAACCAGCTACAGGAGTGATTTTTCTGGTGACAGGAACACTTGTTTCTTGCTACCCAGCAGTTGAATAATATTTTATCTATGGTGAGCTGACCTCTGGCTGCATTCAGTTCCAGGGTAGTATTCCTCAAATGGAAAAATAGTTTGCATAGATAATATCTACATCATATCCCATCAAGAATAATACAAGCATTGTGTGTACATGGTCCATGCGGGCAGCAAGTCACTGGTGTGTTTCCGGGGTACGTGTTGCCCTTGGGATCAGCAGGCCTTTCCCTTTGTGTATAGGGACTGTGTGTATTTGGTTTCTAAGGGAATTTTATGAGAACTACTTCAGCGTGGGTTTGGCAGTTAAAAGGACAGGCACTTCAGGGATAGAATAAATGTCAAGAACATTGCTTCTGGATAAGAATATAGGAATCAAGAATAACCTGAGCAAGCATTAGAGACCACAAGAGCAATTGAGGTGAGAGCTTGCACAGGGGGTTGGCAGCCATGTGTGGGCAGCGTTGGCTGATGCATTCAGAGCTCAGCACTGGGAGGGCTGCCTTGTCCTGAGCTGCTGTTTCCTGCAGTGCAATAGTGCAGCAGCATTGCTTAGGCCTGACTTTCCATAATGTTCTCTGGGAAAATGGCAATTGCACCAAATGCATTGTGTGACACTGTAGAAGTGAATACAGCGCACTGTTGTACTAACACACCTACACACAGTGTAATAGCTAGGGAATGCACTTGTTTGCCATAGGAGTAGAAGTCTCAGGCTGCCTTTGTGGGCAAGGCATTTCTAGGAGAAACCACCACTTTGCCTACTGCTCCTGTGATATAAAACTCCATCTGTGAGGCCACGTGCTCCCTGTGCTGTGACACTGCCATTCCCCACACCACCAAGTCTGACATCTTGCTGCATTTGCACTGTTCAACTCCAAGGAAGCCAGCGTCTGCCTTGAGGATAGCCTGAGTTGGCCAAATGGGACATGGAGCACACAAGTGTAACACAGCACCAGTGGGGTGGGCTGCACGCTGCCATGCAGGAGCAGAGTCCTGCAGGTGGCCCGCAAACAGCTGCCTGCAGTAATGGCCCTTCCCTCGCTCAAAAACACTGTCTCGAGATGGCAGTGGCTGGCAGCTCTGCCAAACCCCTATTTACCGAGGCGCTGAGGACACGGAGGCTTCCTGGGATGTGAAGGTGGTAGCACTGCTGCCAACTGGGTGTTATTTCCAGAGGCAGGTGGCGGGTGCCTTCGGCTCCTCGCTAAGTCAGCCGCTGACTGTTCTGGCTGCACTTGAGCGCGGGGCGGGGGGCAGATCACCAGCACGGAGGGATCGTGTGAGTCAGTCTGCGCTGCCGGCTCTCCATCAGTTTTATCGCTGGGTGCTGGAATGCTGATTCCAGGTGAGAGATCCTATCTGGTGGGACCCGGTGTGTGCCTACACACCTAACTAGATAGCAGAGTCCTGCCCGATTAGTCACAGCACAGCCAGCTTAACCCCTTGCTGTCCTCCCTAAGTGCTCTTCCCAACACAGGACAGCGCACAACAGATGGCAACACGGACACTTCAATCAGCATGCAACATCCTACTTGGCTAAGAGCTGTCATCTGCTTGGCCTGACAAGTACCAAAGGGCAACTCTTCAGTACCTGATCTCAGTGCAGGGCGAGGGACTGATACTGTGCAAACTGCAGAACACCAATAAAAGTTGATCGTTAACCCTCTTCCACCAGTGAGGTGCGACCTTGGACCGTCAGGGAAACGCTGTCAGCGAGGCCACGGGCCCCCGCTGCCAATAAGGCAGCCCCGAAGCCCAAACCCGCCGCAGAGCACAGCCGGGCTGTTGCCACCGGGCCAGGGCACGCAGCGCCCTGGCTGTGCAGCGCCGGCGCGCGACAGCCCCATGCCAAGGGCAGAGCTGCATGGGGTTCAGCGCACCCAGCAGTGAGTCCCGCTGCAGCTGCCTCATGAGTCCCACACGATCCCTGCTGATAAGAGACCGACACAGCCCTCCGGCACACTCCTCCCCTTTCCTCACAGTGAGGTTTTGTGGTAATTATTAGTCTAGCATAAGCAGGAGCAAAGAAAACAACACACCTTTTTTTTTTTTTTCCTCATAAATAACTAATCGCTATACTTCTCTTTGAATAAAATTTCTTCAGCTTTTCACAAAATATAATACAGTTATTTTAACAAAGTTGAACAGCATCAGTAACTGAAGAAGCAAAAAACAACATGTAAATTAGCCACAGCATACAGGGCACAAGACAACGCGCCTTCCCTCCTGCCTGCAACTTGTTGCTGAGAAGCCTGGTTCAAATACAAGTTGATTGCATTAACCTGCCATCAGGTCAAAGCTGAAAACAGTCTCGCATTTTTCAACAGGCAACAGTTTGCAGCTAACCTTGGGTTTTTCTCTTTAAAAAAAACAAAACAAAACAAAACTTTACATAGTCAGTTACATGCACACAAAACAAAACAAACAAAAAAAACACCTTTGACATGGTTTTGTTCATTGTATTGCATGGTGTGTGTTTAGCTGTATCTACAAAAGGCACTATAGAAAGAGACAAGTCCAGTGAGGCATGGATTGGATCAAGTTAGAATTATTTAATGCCCAGGATTACAACATGAGCCTACCCACAGCGTCCCTGCACCTGACCTGCCCCACTGCTAAGAACACACCTGTCCCAAACCCATATCAAAGTTCACTACGGCTCCTGTATGTACAAAACAGGCTATAATACAACTATTTACAGATTGTAACAGAACATGGTGCAATTCTGTCCAAGCTGAAGGACTGCAACACGCTGGAGCGAGCCAGCCCTCTGTCGCAAGAGTGCTGATACCTGCATCTAAAAAGTTCCTGCCGAGCGCTCCGTCCCTGCCCTGCCGGCCGCTCTGCGCACAGGGCCACAGGGCCACGCAGGCAGTGTCTGGGCAATGCCTTTATCAGCAGATGTGCCACTCGAGCGTCCTCTCACTTCCCAGGCTTTGGTTTTAAAATGAGGTGGAAACCTCCTTGACTGAAGTGGTCCGAGGATGTCGAGAACAACCTCGGACCCTTGCAGTCCCGCAGGAGCAAAGCCAGCCGCTTTTCTCTGGTGCTCAAGCAGCCAGGTCACGGTGCCACGCTTGAAGGAGGGCAAAAAGGACTCGAGTTATCTCTGGGAGGTTACGTACATGACCACCATTTAGGGAGGGGGGGGAAAACAAAACAAAACACACAACCCATCGGGTGCTTTCACAGGAGGGCTGAAGCCAGGTGCAGCCACCTCGCACCAGCCCGTCCTGTGCTGCCGCCGGAGCCCCCCGCACTCGCCGCTCTTCAGCGAGGGTGACACAGGGCCCCCCATCATCCTACTTACTGAAGCCCAGCCGTCACCGTAGCTTAATGCCACGCACCGCTTCTGTCAGTGCCCTGCTCCTGCCAAACCCCAGGGAAGTGAAAAAGGCGTGTGGAGCTGGGGGAAAGGGAGTATGAGCGCTCTGCCGAGCTTTCCTAAATAATCTGCTAGCTCCTGAACCTGGCACTGTCTCTGACAGAGGNCAGGCCCCGCCGCACCACGGGCAGCCCGCACAGCGCCAGGAGACGCCACGAACTCGCCCCGAGGCAGGGGCGCGGGGCTGCACCCACCTCTTCCCGCAGCACCGGGGCCAGCGGGGCCCCACCGAGCCGCGCTCTGCCACTGCCTGCGAAGCCCCCGGCCCGCACGGCTTCCTCCTTCCCTCCCTCCNCTGCCCTGCCGGCCGCTCTGCGCACAGGGCCACAGGGCCACGCAGGCAGTGTCTGGGCAATGCCTTTATCAGCAGATGTGCCACTCGAGCGTCCTCTCACTTCCCAGGCTTTGGTTTTAAAATGAGGTGGAAACCTCCTTGACTGAAGTGGTCCGAGGATGTCGAGAACAACCTCGGACCCTTGCAGTCCCGCAGGAGCAAAGCCAGCCGCTTTTCTCTGGTGCTCAAGCAGCCAGGTCACGGTGCCACGCTTGAAGGAGGGCAAAAAGGACTCGAGTTATCTCTGGGAGGTTACGTACATGACCACCATTTAGGGAGGGGGGGAAAACAAAACAAAACACACAACCCATCGGGTGCTTTCACAGGAGGGCTGAAGCCAGGTGCAGCCACCTCGCACCAGCCCGTCCTGTGCTGCCGCCGGAGCCCCCCGCCCTCGCCGCTCTTCAGCGAGGGTGACACAGGGCCCCCCATCATCCTACTTACTGAAGCCCAGCCGTCACCGTAGCTTAATGCCACGCACCGCTTCTGTCAGTGCCCTGCTCCTGCCAAACCCCAGGGAAGTGAAAAAGGCGTGTGGAGCTGGGGGAAAGGGAGTATGAGCGCTCTGCCGAGCTTTCCTAAATAATCTGCTAGCTCCTGAACCTGGCACTGTCTCTGACAGAGGCACAGCTTTCCAAAAAGCTGTGAGAAGGGGTGAAGCCGGCAGGCTGCTAGCCCCAGCCGTTCCCCAGACAGACAGACCTCCGTCTGCCTCGGATGCCTTGGAACCCCCGTGCACGCACGGCCCGGTTCAGCAACGCAACGCAACCGGCCCAGCGCGGCTGCCTGGGCCTCGCTCAGCCGCGGCGCTGCGTGCCCGGGCGGGCNTCTGCCCCGCCACGCACGGCCGTGCCCGGGGACGCCAGCGCAGCTTGGTGGGGAGCAGCCCCCAGCCAGCTCCCCCAGCTCCGGTGAGTGGCTCGGCGCCGGTGCCGGGCATCGCCTGGGCACGGGGGCTGCCCCCGGCGCTGCCTGCTCCAGCTCTGCCCCTCGCCCCGAGGCTGCAGGGCTACCGGCCCCTGCCCCGGGCTGCGGCTGCTCCGTGCCCGGTCCTGGGCAGCTCCGCCGCGGCAGGGTCGGGGACACGGGGGTGGCTCTGCCACCACTCCCTCTTCCGCGGCATGGGGTCTTTGCAACCCTCCGTGGCTGGGGTCACCGAGGCTCCCTCTGGTCACACGTGGGACAGCGGGACTTGCTTGTGGTAGGAGGCCATGCTGGGCAGCACCGTCCTGCCCGCCAGCGTCGGGCTGGCCTCGCCATACGCGGCAGCGCCCGTGGGCTTCCTGGGCCGGCAGCAGCGGGCCGTGACGCGCCTCCAGGACTCGAGTGTTTTGCCGGACCAGATCCAGACGCCGGAGGTGATGCCCACCACGAGGCACATGAAGTACTTGAGCATGAAGACGGCGTAGTCGGGCTTGGGGCGGTGGGGGTCCCCTGGGCAGGAGCAGTTCTGTGCCCGCTCCCACGCCTCCCGGTTGTGCTGCTCGTAGATGTAGCAGGCGATGACGATGGTGGCGGGCACAGTGTAGAGCACGGTGAAGATGCCGATGCGGATCATCAGCTTCTCCAGCTTGTCAGTCTTGGTGCCGCCCTGCTTGATCACGCTGCGGATGCGGAACAGCGACACGAAGCCGGCCAGCAGGAAGAGGCTGCCGGTGAAGAGGTAAACCACCAGCGGCGCCAGCACAAAGCCCCGCAGGTTCTCCAGGCTCTGGTTGCCCACATAGCAAACCCCAGCCACTGGGTCACCATCCACAGAGCTGAGCGCCAGCACGGCGATGGACTTGGCGCTGGGGATGAGCCAGGCGGCCAGGTGGAAGTACTGCGCGTAGCTGGCGATGGCCTCGTTGCCCCACTTCATGCCGGCTGCCAGGAACCAGGTGAGGGACAGGATGACCCACCAGATGGAGCTGGCCATGCCGAAGAAGTAGAGGAGAAGGAAGACCACAGTGCAGAGCGCGGGGCCCGTGGTCTCGTAGTGGATGTGGTGGTGCTCGGGGTTGCAAGCCACGCTGGCGTGCCCTGCCACCAGCCGCACGATGTAGCCCACGGAGACGAAGAGGTAGCAAGCGGAGAGGAAGATGATGGGGCGCTCGGGGTACTTGAAACGCTCCATGTCAATGAGGAAGGTGGCCACAGTGGTGGAGGTGGAGAGGAAGCAGAGGATGGACCAGAGGCCGATCCAGAAGGTGGCGAAGGTCTTCTCGTCCTGGGTGAAGTAGGGCTGGTAGCAGGGCATGGCGCAGTTGGCCACCTGCCCGGTCCGGACGCGGTTGTACAGCGGATGGGACTCCTTGGAGATGGGGATCAGCGGCGCTTTGCACTTGCAAGTCTGACCGCACTCCGTCCCCGAGGGGCGCTGCCCACTGAGCGGCGTCAGGTTTTTGGCTGCGTCCTTGGCCGGGCGCGTGGGCTTCCCGAAGAAAGGCGGCAAGGTGGTGGCCTCCGTGTGGTTGTACCCCATGCAGAGCACCTCGGTGTCCCCCAGCACCGGCAGGCTGTCACAGCTCATCCTCTCGGGCCAGGCGAAGCCGTACTGCTGCATGATGGGCGAGCAGCCAGCCTTGGCCCGCTCGCAGACGGAGCGGCAGGGGGGCAGCGGCTTGGTGTAGTCAGGCAGGCAGATGGGGGTGTACATGCTGCAGAGGAAGAAGCGCAGGTCCGGGGAGCACTGGATCTCCACCAGCGGCCAGAACTGGTGCACCTCCAGCCCAGCCTCGTCCTGCGTGTCGTGGTTGAACTGGTTGGGCATGTAGGTGAGGTTGTAGCCGATGCCCTTGCACATCGGCACCGTGATCTCCTGGCACA
>VXAA01007015.1:2214914-2228327 GCA_013399115.1 Anseranas semipalmata
GCCCCGCCGCCCGCCGCACCTCTCCGCTGGGGACGGGGCTGCCCGCGGGCCGCGTCCCTTCGCGCACCGGCGCCTCCGGCAGAAAGGCCCCGGCCCCTCCCGTGCCCCCTGCCTCCCACACCGCGTCTGGCCAGCGCCGTGTCCCCCCCATCCCGCTCGGCCCGCGGGAGGAGGTCAGGCTCGCCTGCTGCTCACGCCGAGCGGCAGGGCACCAGCCGCTGCTACCACGCACCAAAGGCCTCAGCGATTTTAAGGGCAGAGACCTCGCTCCCACCTCCGAAATGCTCCGTGTCTACAAGTGCACCCAGCCTCGGCGTGTGCATCATTTGGCACTGTCAGCCTTGGTGATGAACAACTTTAAAAAAAAGGCAAAAAAAAGCTCAAGTCCCTATACCACTTCACTTTAAGCTGCAAGTTTTGCTGTAATAAAGCTACAGGACAGAGAATTACCAGTCACATGCTCCTTTGAAACACAATAGCATATCCCTGTAGCAGGAGTCATAACTTTTAATTCTCCTCGACAATGAGTTTCTGTGAACTAGCAGCCCAGCAGAAAGCAATCACAGACAGTTTCATTATGGCTTTCAGTTGATTATCCAAATTACAGCTGAGAGCAGAGGGCAGCCTTTTTATTATCATCATTGCTGTACAATTAGAAAACGCTGATGAAGCTCCACAAGAGCAGAAATTCTCATTTTTGCTGGTATTTTTCATTCTTATAATCATTCCCTTGAGCAATATCTTGGTTTGATTTGACACACAACGAGGAACAGGTACGTAGGGGGGAAGGGAGAAGATAAGAAGGGGAAAATGGGGCAGCTCTTCATTTCAGTTAATCTATCAACTCTTGTAGCCTGGTTCAGGTTTCGCCACTCCTCCAGATGCATCTAATTCTTAGAGCCTGGCTGTAAATAATGCTGTATTTGCTACACTGGGGACACAGAAAATCCAATTAAGAGACAGGTAGACATCTGTTGGCTTGCTCTGTGCTTCTGTTTCCTTTTTGTTTTTATGAATATGTAGCAGAGCAACCAGAACAGGATTAAATATGGTGTAAGTGCAAGTACAGTTGATAGGACTGTTATTCATCTCTGCAGTATGGTATGAGAGTACAGTGCTGTACGTGCGTACAGCACTATTAGTGACAGACACTGTGCCTGCACAAGACCTACGGTGCCAAATCCTGGAGACAAAAGAAAAAGTGTTTCTCACCCCTAAGACCTTTCTGCCATTGTTAATAAACTCTACAAATTATTAGGAAATTGCTTTACCTTTAATCCCTGTGCAGAGGAGTCCATGAAGCCCCACCACGCCAGACAGGTCTGCTGGGAAGTCTGGCTAGTCCCTGCTCGTGGCTCCAGCCCGAAGGACAGGGCTGACAACACGTGTCCTCATGGATGTACCTTTCACTCTCTGATGCATTTCCAGCTGGGACGCAGTGGTTTCTGGTAGGAACACAAAGTAAGAAGGTGGTAAATATTTCTGCATTTGGTTCTTTCTCTGCTGTATTGTCAGCATTCACTGTTTACCTGGACCAACTGCCTTTGTGAAGGATACTGTGACTTTTAAAACGCTTTAGGAAAGGGCTAAGTGAGCTTCCTTTGCAAAGACCAGCTATTGCTCTTGCCCTTGCTGGAAAACTCGGCAGACATCTGCAAAGAGCTCCTCAGGCTGCGGGCAGGGACAAGGCCGGGAGCACTGACCTCGCTGTACCCAAGCAGGGCTGGAACCACAGCTCCGCCGGCAGGACCAGCGAGCCATCCCTGGCCCTCAACCCCTCTTGCTTGGAGCAGCAAATGCCGGTTTTGCCTGCGCTGCTGCCAACTCCCAGGCTGCCAGGCGGGAGGTGACGTGGGGACTGGTGCCGGCGGGCAGCCTGTCAGTCACCCCAGCTGGAGGCCGTGCCAGCTCAGGCGCTGCTCAACTTAGCAGTGACCCCTGATAGCAACGGCTTAGCGAGGGGTGCTTCTGCTTCTACCCATCTGCACTCCCACCTGGGACACGAGGCCTTGGGCTGCCAGCACTGCAAACCCTGGCACCGAGACCGACCTGCCCACCCCAGACCCAGAGGGGGGCTCCTAAATAAGAGACCTAGGTCCCTGCGTGCTGGAGGGACCTGGCAGGTAGAGGGACAGGGTGACACTTTGGCAGGTGGAGAACTGCTGCTAGCACGTGCAGAAGGACCTTGGCACCTGAATCCTACCAAAGTGCAGCAGCAGCAGGCGGCCGGCATTTTCTCTTGAACTCAAATGATTTAAAAGCCATCAGCTGGGGACAGGAATTCGGATTTAAATCACTTGAATGCTTTTCACCATGAATGCCTTGCTAAACTTGAAAACCCTAACCTGCATCATCTGTTTTCACATATACCTGTGCTATTACACATTGTAAAATATTGTGGGAAAACAAAACCATACCACATTCTTGTCATACTCAAAAAGAGACATGGAACTAGACACCTTCTGAGTGAATTAATGCAAAACCTGGTTTCTAACAGTGACACAGACTGTATCGACAGCTGATGTGAGGGCTGTGGTTTGTAAAATGCTACCAAAACTTCAGATGAGGAAGATTAAAGTAAAATCAGAAAGAGCAGCTGTACTTGAAGCTCATCTTGCTGGACTTGTCAACTATGACTTAACATTATTTATTTGAGCATATAACTGCACACAAAAAGTACATCATTAGCTTCTGCTGGTCTCCGCGGGGACTGGGAGCAGGGTCTGAGGCGTGGCTGGTGCTCAGCAGGGGTGTTCCTGCCCCACGGTGCCACCACCACAGCCCACAGAAGGCAGAGGCAGGATCGGGGCCATGACCCGAAGGGTCGGTGGGGGCGAGGAAGGGTCCCTGCCACCCCGCAGCCCAGCCCCCAGCACCGCAGCCACGCTGCTCTTCAACTCACGCTGTGATTCACTCAGTGCCAAGATAAGGGGGAGGCAGTGACCTTTACATTTGACTTTCTTGGTGGGCATATTGTAGCCTGAAACTTCTGAGATACATAGTTTTTGAAACACATTGCGCTGTATTCTGCCCCCCCATGCTGCTTTTTTTTTTTTTTTAACATTGGCCTTTGAAAAGAAAACAGTCCCTATAGTGAAGTTGACATGATAAATTAGTATGGCCCTGGCAAAGCCCTCACTCTTCATTGGGCAAATACTTATTTATGGACTTTCAAATTGTGCCTTATGTAACAACATGGTGAGTGACTTTCAAAAAACCTCCACCATTTATTGACCTCGTAGAGCCTAATGGGTCCTTCAGAGCAATTAGGATTTATTGTGTTAGTGTCTATTGTGTATAGAGACCATTTTAAAAACGTGTTATTTACCCAGAAGGCAGTAATGACTGTTTAAATACATAGCTAGACTGTTTCTGAAATGCTTGCTGCTCTATATATTGCAAAGAAGCTACTCCAAGTATTTTTTCAGAGTTAAATAATTTGCTCTGCTGGGATTTCCAAGCAGGGTGATTGTACTGCACTTCCATTTGTATGCTTATAGCTATAAATGAATTGAGCTCTCAGGAAAGCTGCCAAATGAGCAACCCTGAAGAATGAAATCTGAGATTTTTTCTTGACCAAGGGGCCAGCACTGGCCCCTCTAGTGGTCTGAGCAGCTCAGGCTGTTTCCCAGCCGAGAGCCGTGCACTTCCTGCAGACCGCTGGAGTTTTGCCCTGTCTGATCTGAACGTCCACCAAAGGCGACCTTAACAGCCATGGTGTGCTTTCCACAGTGGCACGTCTAACCCTCCACGTGCATGTCAGGTGGGACCATCAACACTTTCCTGTAGCCTGTTGGGGGCTGGCACAGAAGGATGCGAATGTTGGCTCCTAAGCCCTGGTGCAGGTTTGAGGAGCTGCTCCCTGGCAGGCAAGAAGGAGTGTGGCTTCACTGCCCGGCAAAAATCAGCACTGGCTTACAACAGCTTCAGCTCTGGCCATAAGAGTAAACCAAAACCCCAGCTCAGCCGTGGGAGCTATTAAATGCCTCTGTTAAACAACAACAATATAGACTAATTATTGCTTGCTTTATATTCACACTAGTGCTGTTTTGATCAATGCCATCTTTAAACAGGTGTTTCCTTTCCCTGCCCTCCCCTTTGCTGTGAGATACCTTCAGGGTGAAACTGCTCGGAGCAGTTCAGCTTTGGCATAATGCTCTCTGTACCCTGCCTCAGGCCACAACCTTTGGAAACCTGTTTCTATTTGTTTGCTCTACACTCAAATTTAAATAAAATCCATCACAGTTACAGTTTATCTTGGGTGCAAAAGTACTAAGCAGTTCTCTAATCCAGAAGAGATGGACAAATTATAGGAGGAACCTGTGCCTGAAAATGTAGCAAATACTTCAGAGCTGGGCTACAAGTTTGTAATGGACAAGGTGAAAGTCCTCTGGAGAAAATGCTCAAGCAGCATATACTGAAGCTGGCTAAAACTTGCAATTTCTGTTTTGTGGAAAAATCCAACATTAAAAAACAATGCAAAACACACTAGTTTGTGCCAAACAGGGCAAGCTGCCCGTACTTCTGAGAAATCCTGCAGCATCAGGAAAGCTAGGAGGTTTCCTGTCCCAACGTGGAAGAGGTCTAAAAGCCCCTTGCCTGGGATGCCTTGCGAGGACAGGACCGGAGGAGGTCCTGGAGCGGGGGACACGGAAATCCTGGGGCGCCAAGAGCTTGCTGGGAAACAGGCAGGCTTCAGCCAGGAGGCAGCGCGGTCAGCTGCCTTCGGTCCTGCACGGCTTTCAGAGAAAGTCAGTCAGAACAGAAATGTTTCCAAGAAACGTTCTGTCTGTGCTGAACCGGCCCTTTACAAAGAAACTGCTGTCAGTATGACCATCTGTTGATACGGATGGTCTCTCCTGGCCTCAAAAATCTGTGAATGGGTGAAAAATGTATGGTAGCAAGTGTCACTGTTAAGAGTGAATTTAGTCTGGCCTTTCCTGAAAATACAAAGCTTCATACAATCAGAATACCTTTCAAACATGTAATCCACTTTGACTGCATTTCTTCACTAGCCTCTCCAGATGCTGCGATCCCAAGTTTTTCCAGGTGCACTGGTTCTGGACCCTCCTGAGACAACTGGAAGGGGGTTTTATTTTCACAAATTGTTACATACTTGCCTTCAAGATTGGGCACCTCCATGATGTGCCATATTGGCCGCCCCTGATCAGAGGCAAACAAAATCACACATCATTTGAAAATTTTACTCTGTAAGTGTACTTATCTGTAGTACCCTAGAAGGATAAAAACCTTACATGCAATACCTGTGCCGTGTTTTCAGGTTTCCATGAATCAGCGAGTAAATATCAAGGCCGGAGACCTTCTGAAACAATGTCCTTTCTCTGACCTTTTAGGCATTCTTGCTAAGACCAGGCACTTTGGATTCCCAGTATGTGCTTTTGACATCCTTGAAGTGCTTGACACAGGGCTACAGCAGTATCTGGAGCTAAGGCTTAGTGAGTCATGTCACTCACATCGAATAAACCAAATTATGTTGAGATACAGATTTAAATCCCTGCATAATCAACATTTATTGGACACAAGTAAAAAGAGACAGAAACTGAGATGAAAAGGCAATTAGCACTGGCTGGAACTATACACGTTTTGATTACTTCCTTCTGCAAGTTATTCACAGGATAACATAATACACAGGTCAAAATGATTTTGGAAAGGATGTTGCTAGCAACCTTCACATTCAGGCATTAGTTAGAAGTGAAGAATTAGCAAATGTAAGTGATCCACAGATCCTGATCTCAAAAAGCAACAGCTTTAGAAGGGACTAATGTTATGGAATTGGAGCACATCAAGAGATTTACAGGGCAAAAAAAGGCATCCGTTCTCTAAATCCTATACCTCTCTGCTATGTGCAGTACTGTCAAGCACACAAGTTACCCTGCTTGGGATACATGCTGGTGATACAAAAAAGTGCTCCAAAATATTTTCAATCCTTACACAAGTGCTGGAAAAGGGTTGCCAAAAATCTTTGATGACCAGGTTGCCTAGTCCTCTTACAGGCTTTTTTTACCAAACTGACGCAATCAAACAGATTTTATATAAGCAACAACCTGACAGAAAAGGTAGCACAACGTCTACAAAGACGGGGTTTGGTCCATACAGGCCAGCACCTTCCTTATGGCGTAAAAACAGTGGGGTAGCTCGTTTCAGCTTTTTGCTCAGAGAAGTCTGTGCGTCTGCAGCAGAATTCACTCTGTTTGTGTGTATTTCCCTTACGCTGGTGAAATTAACCGTTGCGTTATCTGGGGCAAGGCAGTGCCTGTGCCCTTTTCCATGCCTGCCACAGGCTGGCACTGCCAGACCCCCAGCAGTTATGTGACCACGAGGCAGACAGGACTCCGCTGGGTGCATCCGGACAAGTTACTGCACAAGCATCCACCACACAGCTTCATTATTTGCTCCTCACTGCGCCAGGTGCTCAATGTACCTGCAGTACAAACAGCTCTCAGGCTGAGTGGCCAAGGAACAAAAACCAGGGGAAAGGACAGATAATTCTCCTGCTTTTACAGACAGAAAAATTCTGTGATTTGCCACACAGAGCTGGGAAATCAGCTCTTAGGGCCTAAGCTGGAACAAGACCGTTCTGGCTCCTGCTGCAGACACTGCTGTTTCCCTTCCCCTAGAGCACATTAGGCTGACAACCTCTGGCACTGCGCTGCAGGGGTGCGAGGCTGGGCATCTGTTCGCTCCGGGCTGACTGTCCTGGAGACAAAATCCCTTTCTGCAGGAGGTGCAGTCTGGAGGGGAATGAGGCCGCCTCCTTACCTGGGCCTGCCCAGCTGCATCCCTCCAGGACTAAACGTCCCCCCTTGGGCGAGGAAGGGGCAGGACAAGGTGAGAAGACAGTTTAATCCTTTCAGCTGAGACTCTGCCAGGGATGTTGCCAATTAGCAGAGTGAGGATGTGTTGTGGCTGGTGTGAGACAGACACGTTCTGCGTTGCGAGACAGTGCCTTCAACCAACCCTATCTGTGAGACACGTACATTGCGAGCTCCCCGATCGTGTTTGCATTGCAGGGGTCATCCCAGCAATGCCAGCCAAGTCCTCGATGCCTGCTGTGCTACCCTCAGCTCCGTGTGAAACCCGTGATGGGATTTTGGATGGACAGAAAGTCTTGGTTGTGAGTCGTGTTTGCACTGTCCTGATACAATCAAACTGATTTTGTATAGACATACAGAGTAGCTGTGGCTTCCAGCTAGTGGAAAAAAGACTGGTACTGGAGCAGCAACTGCATTTCCCAGGCTTGCCTGGGTATCTTAGAGAAAGGAGAGGGCCTGCCTGGCTGCATCCCTCCAAGACTAAACATTTCTCCTTGGGCGAGGAAGGGGCAGGACAAGATGAGAAGACAGTTAGCTGCAGTTGCTGCAGCTAACAGAGGAAATGGGGAGTTATTTCCAGCCTCTACGTGAAGGGAGACAGTGGTCCAGAATCTTGCATGTGTGCATATCACCCTCATGCACTGCAGTCTGGGAACATTTCCAGCAGAGACTACTGAATTTGCTCGGCTGGTGTCTTGTCCAATTTATACTGAGCTGAATCCACAAGAGCACAGTTAAGTTTTGTGCGGTTGTGCTCAAGATCAAAACCTGCTCCAGCACTCCTATATCCAAGGAAAAATGAGATATACATCCATTAGCTGAGAACAGCCAATAAACTAATCACTGTGCCCTGCAGCTTTCTTCCATGGATTTTCTTTAGAACATAAAAGGAATCATTGCTAATTTTGTGTCTCTGTGTACTTTCAATTTAGGCTAGGATGCCCTGAATTCTTCCTCAATACTTAAGCATATTTATGTGAGGTCAAACCTGCCTCATGGATCTTTCAGCCTGGCATATTCCTGAGACGCAGCTAACTGTTAGGCTTGTAAGCTCTTGACTAAACCGTGCATGAGCAGTTCAGGTGATGAGCTGAGAATGACAACAGCAACAAGCTGATCTCTACAAAAGTAGAGATTAAACGTATTCAGCTGTGCATTAATGCAGCTACGCAAGACAAGCCCAAGCCATGCTGGGCCAAAACGTGCTTGAAGAAATTCTGTAAGTACCAATGCAGACCTTAGGGTGACTGAGACCCGGTATAGAAATGGGAAAAGGGTGGATGCAGGGGTTGTTTGCACTGTGAAAGCTTTCATGGAGAAGTGAGGGTGAGGTTTGGTGCTAAGCCTGAGCAGATTCCTCACAGCTACTAAGCCTACAGAGCTGCTTTGCCTAAATATATATGCACATCCATTAACTGCGAACAGCCAATAAACTAATCACTGTGCCCTGCAGCTTTTTTCCATGGATTTTCTTTAGAAAATATATATATCATAAAAACATATACAGATGATTATTTTATGAGTAAAGAAGGAAATAATGGACACAGATGAGAAGAACAGTGGTGATCTCTGTGGCTCTGCTGGGGGAAGAGGACCAGGCTGTGGACAAATGCAGCTCAGGTGCAAGGTGCATCGTGCCAGGCTGCAAAAAGGAACAGGGCTGCTTTAAAGGTCCTTGAAACAGGCACAGTGGTGATTCCGAAACCATACCCCTACATCCTGCTCTGGCTGCAAAACACCTCCTGCATTCGGCTATGAGCTCTGGAGAATGACACTCAATTTACCTGCCACAAAGAAGAGCTGGATGGGGCCTCCACAGAGCATGGTGGGTAGACAAGGACCGCCAGTTCCCATTCCTGAGCTGCTCCCCTCCCGGCCGGAGCGGAAGGGAAGGGGGAAGGGGAAGCGGTGGCAGTAAGCAGTTCGCTGGAGAGCCACGGTGCTCTTTGCAGTTTGCCCACTAATTACTATTAAGCTCTGGTTCCTTTTTGTGTTCCAAGGGGCGTCTTCAATGTGGCACTGCTTCTTGGGCCTTTCATGCGGCTGGGCTAACCCCTGAATAGCAGACTTCACCCCCTCCCTTGCTACCTCTCTCTCTCTCTCTCTTTTTCTTTCCCCCTTTTGCTTTTCTGATAGTATTTTCTGTCCATGTTGTGTAAGGCCCTAAATGAATCTTGACTGCCCCTACGGCCGACTGGAGACGCACAAAAGCGTCCCATTCCAGTGGCCACAGCGCCATTGTGTGCCCTAACAATGCACTAATTGGCAGTGACAATTGTGCGGCTGGGGAGGAAGAGGGGGCCGTGGGGGGGACATGGGTCTTTTCCAATCTGTGAGCTGGGTCAATAAAAAGAAGAGAAGGAGTGTGAGGAGTGGGAGACACGCTCCGCTCCGCGCCTCTCCCGCATGCATGCCCCACTGGTCCCCAGCAGTTTGCTCCAAGGTCCCCCCCATATTCCTACAGAGAAAAGTGAAGCTAATAACTTTAATGGGTGGCTATGCAAAGCAAGAGACGTACAAACCGAAAGGGTCTCCTCCATCTCTGAGGCTTTCTCACCATCCCGGAGGCTGAAGAGTCCATGTGATGAGGACACCACTGGGATATTCATGGGAAAAGATCACACACAAAGGTGGGGATCACACACAGGGGGATGCTGGTGCCACAGGACTCTCCTCCGGGCACATGTGCGAGGGAGCATTCACCTCTGAACAAACTGAGCTTAAAATCCCTCACTTCTGCACAAGGCCAGAGGGAAGCAAGCACAGGGTGTCCTATGATTCTCTGCCAGGCTGCGTGGAGGACCTGTGGAACGGGAACCTGGACCACCTCTTCAGCACCAGCTGAGCTGAGAACTGGAGGACTGAAAGGGACACCAGATGTTACGGGACTGAGGCTACTTATTGCCACAGTGACATCTTCCAGGACTCAAAGGAGGGACCAGCTCCCAGTCTCACGCACAGATTCAGCTGGAGTGCGCCCATGGACTTTGAAAGTTGCTCCAGTGTGTGGTCAGCCCTAGAGTTTGGAGGCTCATATATTTGATGTATGAGGGACAGATTTCAGCCCTATTCATTAGCTTTTAAGACACAATCTGGGACAGGAAATCGCATGGACCAGACTTCTGACACAGGACATTACAAGAAGTATGGTCATGGAGAGGAAGACTCATCTAGTTGCCTAGGCAGAAAATTAGCTCAGCCAGTTGAGAGACGTGAGGTCGGATGTTGAAGTGCTCAGCACCTACCAACCCACGTTTTACAAACAGCCTGTACCAGCTCTCCCAGGGAACAGTGAAGCACTCTGGTTCCCAACAGGGAAAGCAAGGCAAACTGGGCCAGCAGCACCACTCAGGTTAATGAAGGGCTCTGAAAACTCCCTTCTCAACAGAGGTGTTTCTCTTTTTTTGTAGCTGGCTGATTTTTGAGAAGCATTGTCCAGAGCAGTCAGGAGGCAGCCTCTCCCAACCCTCAGTGGGACAGCTATGAGACTGCTATGGGGGGAACACTTCTGCTAAATCATTTGGTGGAAAACAATGATCTCCTTCATTCGGAAAGCAGCAGCAAAATGCCTTCCCATGCAGTAGCGTCTAATCAGGGAACCACCTCTAGCGGAAGAGCAATACTTCTCTGCAGCAGTACTTTAATGCAGCAAGGCTAACAGGTATCAGCATGGCTTGGAGAATAAATGTTACCACAACCTCATGAAGAGCAGAGATAACGAGTAGGAGGTACAAACTGGAGCTGCAGACCCATGGACAGGCAGGCATTGTGCCTGGATCCAAACTCCCTAGTGCTCTGACTGATTGGGACTGGCATTTCAGTTCTCCACTACATATAAACACTGAGTTCAGCTGCAAAGTCTGGCCCTGCAGCCAAAATGCTGAGGGGATGCCTACTGTGAGCCTGGTGTGAGAAATGGAGCTGCAACAGCCCAGAGCTGAAAGTGTGCCGAGTCTAGGATGCATGGTGCAGAAACCCTGGGACACTGGACTCTTCTTGCCCTTTTAGCCTCCCAGCCACGCTGAGCACAGTATTTTTCTTAATGTCGTCTTTCAGCTTTTGTGGGTCCTTGTCAACACTTCTATGAAACACAAAATGATAATCCAGTTCAGATACATCCCTGCTCCCAGGAGGAACCCTCATCTCCACTGACTGCAAGGCAGACTCATTAGCTGCATTAGGATCCTGAAATTGGGCGGTGGTAATATTCTCCCTGAGACAAAATCACTGAGACAAAATTACCTGCTCTAATCATAGCAAATATGCCACTTCTGCTCACCTTCCCCTAGCAGGCCTCCATGCAGCTTCTGCTGACAGCTATGGAAACATTCCCATGGATTACTACTGGAGCTGGAAGAGGGCCTTATATAGTGAGACTTCTTTGCCTCCCCTCTGCCCTAAGCCCTTCACAGAAGTATTTTATTATTTTATGACAGTGCAGTAACACTTGACATAAATCTCTAAGCACAGCTAACAATGTCAATACTGTGTAAATACCTGCAGTAGAGACCCATACTTTTATTATACTTTCACCCTTTTTTACCTGCTATTACCCAGGGTTAACTCTGTGCTGAATGCACATGCAGTCACTTCATTTTACAAAGAATCTGCCAATTTTATAAACTGCTACAGCTCATGTCTCTAAACACTGAGAGCCCAGCTCTGGATCTTTCACAAACTGCAGCTTTCATTTAAATCAGTAGAACTTGTATCTGCTTAAAGGATTGATCATGCTGTCTGTTTAATCAAAGATGAATGCTCTTCAAAAGTGCAGAGTCCAAGGCAGAACAGGACATTTTGCAATAAGTACACAATAAACAACATCCACCAGTGTCCCAAGTGATTGCATGCCAATGTCTGATGACAGAACGGTGCTGGGGTTTCAGTTCTTCCACCCTAACCTTGCTCCCACAGGTGTCTGTACCCCTTGTTCACAGAAATCAGTGGGATTACTTACAGGGCAAGGCACAATTCAGTGGAGAGACACTCATCATGTTTCATGCCTTCATCACTGTACTTTAAGTACCTGCCTGCAGTGTAAGTCACAGATGAGATTTATTTATAACCTGTCATGCTATGAAGACACTTTGGACTGAACTGTTCCATGCACACTGATTACATCTATTACTTTCCTACACAGATTCAGTAACTTGCACTTTCTTATATTTAAACAATGTTTAGCATTACTAACAATTCCTTCCTATTCACCTGTAAATACATCGTATTGTATCCATATGATAAACACCTGGAAACTTTCAAGGCAATGTAAAGTTCAGCTCTCAACGCAAGCTCTTATCTGACTTCTTGTGCTTTCCAGATGAGCTTTGTAACTTCATTTTTAATATTTGAGGCTAACGCCTCAGACTCAGTTATAGAAAATCAAGAGTCACTTACTATAAACAGTGGACCAGCTTTTTAGCATGTTTGCAGCCTCAATGCCAAGGTTTATATTTGTCTATGCTTAAAATGGTTGGGATTTACTCCTACTTGCCTTGGAGACTTTGTCTGGTTTTACTTGTGACACCTGATTATCTGAGATGCTTTTCATCACCTTCTCATGGTGGTAATACTCAGACCTCTAGATGGAACCAGTACTTTGGAGAGTATTTAGTTAAACAAGAACTATTTTAAAAAGACCAGAGCTATGCACACACACTCCCAGAATATTTTCATTTGCCCTCAGCATGCCTTTCACTGAAAAGCTACAGTGACCCTCAGACCTGGAAGGCCCCTCTCTGTCCCTAAGGAAAGGAGGAAGCTAATTCTATTTGGGTTGATCTGTTGTTGTACTGTAATTGGGATTGTATCACACACATTATAGAAATTTGAAAAGCTGAATGAAAAAAAAAAATTGTTTCCTTGAGCCTGGAGCACAGTTCTGGACAAGGAGCTTGTACCATCTTATTTAATACAGATACTATCCTCAAGACTTCTTAAACATGTGGACTTATCACTGTCACCTATTCCTCAAGGAAGGGCTGTATACTAGTTCTGCCACCTTTTAGAAAACCAGCCTGCTATATAAAATTAAATACTGTTAATTTTGGTCTAAGAGCTAGAAGGGTAAAGTTTTAAAAAAGAACTGTCCTGACCTTTAAGAGAAGAGCTAAAGCTTGGTTTGTCATGCTCAGGTGATATGAACTGCACTACCACTCGTGGGACTTGGCCATATGAGATGATGAGTACTCCTGGCTCAACTCACTGTGAAGCATTTAATGTGCTAACATAACACAAAAGAACAAAATCCAAAAGACTAGCTGTTAGACCTAAAGGGTTATGAGATTTGCCCATGATCTAATATTCCCAAGCACGTAAGTTGATATGATTATAAGACACTGACTGTCCCACCAGCATGAGGGTGTCAATCAGGAAGAAAACAAGATGGGTGGATACTCTGTGCCGATTTGTCTCCATTGCTCAGCATCAGAAGTAAACACCAGTTTTGCTACTGCTTCCCAGAGGACCCAGAGGGCATGCTTCAATTCACAGTCTGACTGGTATTTTCTGTGGCCTGCTGAGTTAATGGCTAATTGATAAATCAACACAAAAGGCTAACAGAACTACCCAAAAGGCATGGCTC
>VXAA01007015.1:2228348-2319793 GCA_013399115.1 Anseranas semipalmata
GGGGGGGCGTGCAGGGGTTAAGAACAGGGCTGCCAATGTAAGGTTTTACTGGCAAAGTTGCAGTTCACTGGAGAGCACAGCTCTCATGTAATGACAGCGTACAACAGGGAGAAAAATCCCAGCACTTCAGCTCCTGACAAAAACCAAAAGCAATGATGCTTGAAAGTCCAGCCCCAAGTTGCCTGTGACAGCTACTGGGGTACATCCTTTCAGCAACTCATTTCAGTGATGGGTTCATACACTGAAACAGAGCACAACAGGGAGCCTAGGAAAGGGCAAGGAGGAGAGAAGAAGCTGTGTAAACACAGCCACAGGCAGACCAAAAAACAAAAAACACCCAAAAAAAACAGCCAAACTGTTCCTCCCAGGGTTCCTTAGACCCCATGGTCTTTGCTCTGTGTTGATGCTTCCTTCCCAGCATCTCTTACAGGGTGAAGTGAGGAGAGGAGGTGGCAGTGAAAGGGGGAAGAGGTGTAATAACAGAATTTGCCCACCTTGTAAAGCAAATAAGGAGGAAGAGAAGGTCTTGCACATGGCTTTCCCGTGCAGCTTGTGTGGTCCTGGTCAAACATTAACCCGTTGCTTGTAGCCATTTCATCATGGGGATGAAGTCCAAAGGTGCCTGCAGGAGAAAGGATTGACATTCCTGGTGGAATTCTAGTCTTTCTGAAGAAGGGCAGGGGGACAGCAAGGGAGGGGAGATGTCCTCTTTGAAAGCCAGGAGAGCATGGGGCTGGGTGTAGATTTCTCTGGGGGCCCTCACACAGGGTACTTAGGTCTGCGAGCTCCACCGGAGCTCAGCACCAAATCCACAGCCCTGGGGAGCTGCTGAAGCCCCTCACCTGGTGCACTGGGAGAAGCAGCTCAGGAGAGCAGGAATCACGCCTGCTCCTCTGTCCGTCGGATGGAGAGCTGAGCAAGAAAGCCCTTACACCATGGGCAAAACCCTGCCCTCCCAGCCCTCCAGTGGGCCCTGCAGTGAGCTAGGAGGTACCTCCCTTACTTAGGATCCAAGGTCCTTTAACCTGGAGCCTGCTGGCAGAGGTCCACATGGCAGCCACACAGTGGGGAGCAGCCTCCCCATGGCTCCTATGTGCCTCCCAGGAGCTCCTTACCCACAGGTGCCCGACAACAACAGCTCCTAATAAGCTCTCCTGGGAGCTGTTGGGGCTCAGCACCTTCAAAAATCTGGGCATTTGTGACTTTCAAACACTCCTAAGAGATTTAACTGCGAATCCAAACATGTGAAGCCTGATGCAGCCATTGACAGCATTTCCACAGACCCCCTGGCTCAGACCCAAGAAAAGTATCATAATTTGCTTAGATTTGGAAGACTTTCACCAACAGATTAGTATTTATAAGGAAACTAACACTCTTTCAAAGCTTGTCCTACACATAGTGCAGCAGCCAGCAGAAGGCAAATTAAAAAGGACATGAGTAATTTTTTTGTAGTGTTTATTGAGAGTTGCCTTTATACAGAAGGGACTGGTGCTCTGATGGTGTCACAAGTGAACCCAAATAAACCCTGCTCAAGTGTCAACAGGCAATTCAACTCACTGAATTTAAATTATAATGTTATTACACATCAATAATAAATTAAGACTATTGCCTAGTAGTTGCAGATAATTTAAAAAAAATCCTTGTCAAAAGTAAAAAAACAACGAAAAAAAAAAACCAAAACTAACACAAAACAAACACAAGAACAATGAAACACGCATAACGATGTTGCCAATAAGTTAACAGACAGAGTAGCACACAGACAAACCGGTTTCCAAAAAACTCAGGGTGAGCTGCCACTAATGCTAAAATCCATTGCCAGTGCTGCAGGTGAGCTGGTGCTCCGGTGGGAAGGGAAGCCTGGGCCGACGGGGACAGTGCGAAACCCTGCGCTCTGCTGAGCACGCCCAGCTTCCCCCAGCCTCAAACTGCCTCGACTCATCTGATGTTGATTTGGAAGCTGCCTTTATTGCTTCAAACCCTTCAAAAACACATTTTGCTCCTGAATTCTTACTTTCGACAAGTACAGAAGGGACTGGTGTAAGTCAACCCGGTACCACAGGTATCAGTGCCACTCAAAATCAGTCTGGAAACACTTTACTTAAAGCAAGATTGACTTTGTAGACAAGTACGTAAGCAAAACTGAAATAAATCCTTTTTCCACCAAAACAGCACTATGTATTCAAGGATTTACATTAGTTTAAAGCGCAGATTGGACACAAGTAAGTAATTGAGCCACTGACAATTGTGTATGTAGACCAGGCCTACTACACTTTGGTCCAAGGCAGTTAATAGCCTTCCAGGCCTGCATTTCTCCAATGCTGCCCACAAGTGGCACCTCTGATTTGGATCAATGCCCACCCTAGGGGATCTGGAGGAAACTTGCATTTTACGATATGACCCAAGCCAGCACGTGCACACTAGGGTTTTCAAGTAAAGGAGGACTTTGCACATTATCTATTGTCCAGGCTGTCTGCTCACTACGCTGTTAAAGTGCAGTGAAAGCAGTGCTGTTGTCAAATGGGGTTCCTGCTACTTGGGGTCAAAAATGGACTTAAAAGATCCCAGTCAGCATGGACATGTGCCCAAGACTGACACACGCAGGAAGGGTTAGCTGCAGACATTAGCAAATAATGCTAAAAATTAAGCAGGCTAACCTTCTCTCTAAGGTAACACTGACCAAACCCCTACTCAGTTAGCCTTCAGGGAACCAGGCTGTGTTAAAATTCAACTTTGAGGAAATGCCTTCGCTGCCACGGCTCTGGACCCAGCTTTTCCACGTGGGACTCCCTCACCACGTGGCACAGGCTGGCCAGTGGTTCCAGGAGCAGCCAAGCTGCACATGACCTGATCCTGCTTCAATGTCCAGTGCTTGCCATTGTTATATATCCACAGCTTCTGAAGTTCTCACATCATAGGTACAACCTCATTTCTGGCTGAAAAGAAGCCCAGCTAGTTCTCCAAAATGTAGGTAATAAAAAACAATGCCGTCTCCACGCTATCCTTTCTCATATTTCCCTCTCAAAGCACAGATAGTAAACAAATTTTATGGTCACCACTCCCAGCAAGGTGGAAACTGCCACGAGCAAGGGTTTAGAGCTCCAATGCCAAACACGTGGCATCATGGCAGAGCACTCCTGACAAAATTCTTCATTTTTGAAAATTTAAGGCACCAAATTAAGCAAAATTGAGGGGTTTCCATGCAGCCTAGCATCTTCAGAGCTGGTATATGCAGCCTGTAGAGCTCACTTCATGGGGACAGAACAAGCAGACTGATTTACTCAGCTGCCCCTGCAAAAGAGCATGTGCAGCCACAGGAGAGTTTCAGTTTAAGCCTACGAGTTAATCAAACAGCAGATTCAATCAGGAAATCCAAAACAGGAAGATATACACTAATATACAGTACTGTAAGGCACTCCTACTGGGAAGGGAAAATTGGAAGGCAAATTATGAAGGAGAGAATGATCAGACTCAACTGGTTCAAAAGCAACATGATCAGCTATGAAGCTCGAAGCCTAGCTATAGGCTTAGCACTGTGAGCCAAGACAGAGAGAGTGAGAAAGAGAGAGAGGACTGGCTTGCAGCTGAGCAACAGAAAACAAGAGATAAGATTATGATGATTATTCAATTACATTTCTTTTACACAGATCAACAGTCGGCTGCAATCAAGACCATGACCTTGGAAAGCCCAGGAAACTCGGTGGCTTCTGTTGCTACAGGGAAAAAGCAAAATACAACTGGGCAGCTTCCTCATTTCATTGTAATCAGACATTCTCTGTTGTTGTTTTTTTTTTAAAAGCCTTTCAGGACATTATCATCTGTCCATTACAATGCACACAGTATCCTGTTATTAATTATTAAGAGAAGCCTTGACAAGAGCAGCTCTAGAGGTATCCTGATGATTCACTCCTAAGAGTGCCATCAGAGCATGCAGCGTATTGTGAAGAATTCAAGTTCCTCACCAAAAAGTATCTTTTCTCACTTGTCTAAGAAACCCTCACAACTGCCAGTTCCTATCAGCCCAGCAATGAGCTCCTAGGTGCATGTTGGTATGTGCCAACGAGGACACCGTATTGCACCACAAGACCATCATTTTTTACCACCTAAGAGAGACAAAGAAAAGTGATAGAAAGATTTCTGCACAAGAGATACAAATTTCTTTTTTCTGTAGGTTAATAATATCAAAAAAGCTGCAGTTTGCGTCTCCTAGGTAGGTCCTTATCTACATCAAAGAAAAGCTAGAGGGTTTGGGAAGAGAGGAAAAGAATTGAGTAGGTTTATCTACAGTGTCCTGGATTAAATAATCTCAGACTAAACTGAAATGAGAAGTTTCTAAGTAGTTGTAAAGTCAGGCTACAGTCCCTTGCAGTGAAGCACCCTATTTCTACAGTGATTATAAGTTCTGTACAAGCAAGTAAGAGCAGTAACTGGACCTACAGATCGGTTCCTCCTCCCTAAGTAAAGAAAGCACCTTCTTTGTGAAGGAGACAAACGGCGCATTTTATTTTTAATTCACAATGAAATGCTATTGTTCAAACTTATTTCAAATTTCTTTTACGCGTGGGTAGGATGGGACTAGAAGTACTAATACACAAATTCCACCTTTGTGTGTGTGTGTGTGGGGGAGAGACGTGCGCAATCTGGAAAGACCCCGGGTACTTTTCTAGCTGGTGCCCACCCAGAAGTCTGCAGAGCAGAATATGTGCAGGCTACAGGCTGCAGAATGGGAAAACAGTAGCACTGGGGACCAGTGTGCAGCACTACATTAGTACAGCAGAGACAACCATGCAAGGGTCCAAAATCCAAACCACCTACAGAAGTGCGGGCTGTGCCTCCTGCTAACAGCTGGCTCTTGCATGAAAACCATCCTTTTAGAGTTGGGTCTTTTGAGAGACAGTAACATGAGCAGTAGTTTCTGTTTATTCTTTTACCTTGTAGCGCTAAAAAATCAACAGGGCTCGTTCCTACTGCATCCACAATTCCTGAGGGCAGGAATGGACCTTTAATTATGTTTTTGAAAGGCAGCAATAGAAGACTGCATCCTACCCATCCACATGGAATAACTTTTTTTTGGACAGGAGCTAGGCTTCCCTGAGAGGCAAGCATCTTCCACATTACAGTGTGCTCCTATAGCTACAGGAAGAAGCTATATTACTTCTTCAAGGTGGAAAAAATGTATCCATTGTAGGAACTGGCTCACTTAACTACAATGGATTAAAAAAAGAAAAGAATCTGATCTGTATTGTACATTATCCCTTCACAAAAAGCTTTGGGTGCTGCCAGCATTTCGTAAAAACATGCTTTTGCTCTTTGCCTTTAGCAATGGCAGTGGTTCCAGACCCACCACTAATTCCAACAGGTTTGTTGACAACATATTTTTTTTTCCTGTAAATCTCAGTTAACAAAGAAACTCTGTTCTGCAATACGTGCACAAATCTAGTGTAACTCCAAAGCTGCCTGTTGTTATTCCAGAATTTAACTAGAATATCTAACCACCCACATCACTGGCACTTTGGAGATCAGGGCGTCTGTCAAAGTAACCAATACTTGGCAATGCCTGAACCTTGACTCCTTGACGCCATAGAGTACTTGACAGTGCACACAAGAACCCTTCTCTAAACTGGGCTGGACATGAACCAATGCTGAAAGGTATCTTTAATTTCAAAGCATTATGACATGGAAAACGTCACTTTTTTTTTTTTCTTTAATGACCCACCATTATTTCTAGAGCTAATGCAAAATAGTACCTGCCAGATTCTGACAGTTTCAGAGCTATTGGCTTTGCCACAGGAGTGGTTGTAGTGACACACGCTGAAAAACATGGGAGTGTACTGTTTATTCAGTCAGTACCACTGCAGTTCCTGTTTGCATGACTAATTCCACAAGACTTCCCCAGTGTTTGCATATGTGAACATGCAGGGAGTTCTTCACGTGGGAATGGACTTGGAAGGAACATTATATCCTTAAGGATGACAGCTGAAAGCAACTCATTTCACATGAAGAACAGTGAGCTGAATGAAACACAGATGTCCCTGTATAGGGGAAGTATTAATTTTAGTGACAAAGGTGCACGATTCACCAAGTTTATTAAATTTTGGAATCCCTATACTACTTTGCCAAGAACATGGAAAACCCCCCACTTTCTTCCAAAGAATCCCACTGGGAGGAGGACTTCTGGAAAAGAAAGGCACTGGTTGTCTAATGTATACAGATAGAAACATGCTTCTATATATATGTAGTTGCACTCAAATTTGGGAAAGCTCAGATTCAGCTACTTTCTTCAACTGGATGCTGGAAAAAGCAACCACTTATACTCCAATACAAGGCAGTTCATTGCATAATTTTCTGCCCTTTAACATAAGCATATAGCAATTAGTGAGCTGCTTCAATGATCAAGACAGCTTTCTGTCTTGAAAATAACAGCCTGCATATTATATAGGAAGCAAAGATCAGTATTCTGCATTTTAACAAACCTATGTGAGAGAAGAAAAATGCACATGCATGTGACTGTTTTTTTTCTCCTGAAACCATATTTGCTTTCTGGATATATATGTGTATATATATGTGAATGCATTTATATATATGTAATACACATATTACTGCAGGGTGTGAAGAAAAAGTTAAAAATGTGGATTGGAGTGAGGAGGATCCTGAAGTGTTCACTGGAGGTGAAACCACAATGAACTGAACACTATCAGTGATGACACACATCTCTCCAGTCAAATCTTTCACAATACATGTAATTTGCCATGTTTAGTACTTCCCTGGTTCCAGGTTTGTGAGGCAGAACCATACCTCGAGAAGTTCGCTTTCCACCTCAAAAGTCACTAGAGAAGTATAGAATCCCCTCAGAGAACTCAGGACCCAAATTGCACGCGAACACAGCAAACTAATGTTTCACAATTTTGGAGGTATTTTCTAGCTAACTTGGGCAAGAACACTTTCCCGACTATTGGTCTAGCAGGTTCAGGTTAGAGAAACATGTAAAGTAAACTTCACATGACAAAACCAAAACCAATGCAGACAGTTAAAATGTCTTCAAACATGAGACTAGCAGGAGGTTGGAAAGACACGTTACTGGAGATAAGGATGTGGCCCCACATAGATCAAGAATAAGTAGTGTAAAGCAGAATGGACTTCAGTGACAGAGCTTGACAGATATACCCAGCCTGAACAAAAACAGCAGCAAGTACCCTGCTTATCTACTTATGTAATATTCCACTGGGGTGGTTATAAATAAACACAGCTAAAGTAATTATTCTGTGTCTTATGCTTGCAAACATCCTGAATAAGGTTTGATGGGAGATACTTTTCTTTCCTCGGGGAGGAGTGACATGTAAATATGCTGATCCTTTAGAAATAGCTCTCTGGAAACATGAGGAAAGGGAAATGTGTCCATGTCAAAAGGAGCAAGTGGGCTTAAAATCATCCCTGCCTTATGGGGTTCTGTGAAACACCTTACCAGAACCTCTGCCAAGGCTAATAATAAATAATACACATAAATAAGTAGATGATTCATCCATTCTAAATGAACGACATCAAAAATAACGTGTTCATGGCAGCAAATATTTTCTGTCTTGAGGAAAAGTCCTCTTTGGAGGTTGAAAAGAAAAAGTTGGGCGCTTAATTAGCTAGACCTAAAGCATTTCAAGTAAACCACATTTTGTATGAGAGCTAGCGGCTGGACTTCAATGCAAAATGCAGTTTAGCCATCGGTATTTCAAAGCCAACAAGGCTTTACGGCCACTTTGGCAGCTGCTATTCATAGATGAAGAAGGTCAGATATTATTTTGCAAAAAGATTTCTGCCTGGCTAAGCTGAGAGGTTGCTTGATCTGGCAACTGGGGAAGAGATTCTCTTCAGGCTGGCCATTGCCTTAAGGAACTCATGTGTTCTGATATGACAACTCAAACATGTTGCAAGACTCTTCGAAGTTTTCATCCATATTCAGTCGCCTCCAGAAGGATTTCTGCTTCTTCTGCAATTCTTTACGCACACACCTGGGGCATGGTACAGCCTTCACTTTGCATTCAGAGTGGAAGACAGCACCACAGCTTTCACACCTGCAAACACAAATTAGCGTCAAAATTGAATGACAAAATAGGGCCAGAGCATGCAATGGATTTCACATGGATTGTGGACAGTAGACATTCCTTCAAACAGTTCTGGTAGCTCAAAGAGTGCTATATTTCAAAAGAGTGGAGTATCAAAAAGCAGCGTCTTGCCCACACCTCTGCTGCTGTAAAGCTACTCAGGACTACCAAAATCAGTTGACTTGCATCCATATGCACTTGCTGAGAATCTGTTCCAGTGCTTCTGTTTCACGGACAGAAATTGTTACAAGGATTAATACTCATCTCTTCTTATTAATTAGCATTCAGGTCTACCACAGAATAGACATAACTTTTGTCTTATGGAGGACAAGTTTGCTACTTTGGTCTGTAAATGAAGAATAATGGTATTCATTTCCATTAAGATACATTTCAGCATTTGGAACAGTCAAGATATGACAGTTTTGGCAATGAAGTTCCAGTGGTGCGGTCAGCTGTTCTGGAAAGAGTAAAGCAGGAAAGTCCATTTCAACAGCAGGAAAAGAAGTCATTCCACAAGTTAAAAATGAAACAGAGAATAGTAGGCAGTATTTTCTGCTCTTTGTCCCATGGAAGACCAGACTAGATGGTGATGGATGTAATGTCATAGTAGATCAAGCCTCCAATTCTAGATGGCTGTGGAGCAATGAAACATCTGGTTATCATGGAGTGGGCTAGAGCTGAACCGTTGGACATTCTCAGCCTTTCAATACAAATAACTGGGTAGTGAGCAATAAGTCACTGTCTTACTGTAGTTCTGTAACCAAATGAAAAAATAAAAGGATGACAATGTCAGAAATACAAAGTCTTAGATTACAGTTGTATAATCAAATAATGAAAGCAACAAAAAATCAAACTTCAGAGCAGTTTTTAAATATAAATGAAGGGTGCTGGTCAGCTTTGCGATTTTGTGGGAAGTCTTGCAATGCCTTGCACTTTCCTTATTCACAGTTATTGTAGTCGCATGACTATATGAGAATCTTAGCATCCGTTGTTACCCTGTTTTTGTTTGTTTAGGGGGGTTTCTTTCTTTTTGTTAGAAATAAGGTTACAGTCTTCAAGATTGTGAAGAAAAATTGAAAACACGAAGCAACAAGCCCCAAATCCTGAGAAGCCATAAGGCAAACAAAAGCCACCTTTAAAACAAATTGTACTATTTGGCATGCAGTCTGGCAACACTGAGAGAAGTCCATAAGCTAACACAACTTTCTTTGTTAACTATGTTAGCTGTATCTGCATTTTACCTATAACTTTTAAAAAGCAGTTCTTGAGCTGGCTTTAGGTTTTATGCCTGGCTCCAAAGATGGTCTAAATTTTAATAACTGCAGAGCTCTGAGAAGGCTATGCAGAAGTTTAGAGAGGCAGATTTCTAGGTAGCATAAACTGACAGAACTCAGCAAGTAAGAAAAGTGAGGTTAAAGAAGCTAAGTAAAGTATAATGCTAACTACTATGCTGTGTTGCACTAGAACTTGACACATTCTTTTTTCTATGTCCAGCTAGTGAGTCTGAAACTGTTTTTGATTCAAGTAACTGGCTCACACAGAGATATTTATCAACTGCGTGCTGAAAAAAGAGAATAGGTGTTATGGCCCTGATCCAGTGAAGCACATAAACACATGCTTAGGACTAGTATCCCAGTGATTTCCTTGGGATTACTGATCTGCCTAAAATTAAGCATGTGCTTACGTGCTTTGCTAGATTGGGATCACTGTGAACACACGCACTAATGGATGGAGAGACAGAGAGGACAGACGTGTCTTTAAAACTTTCCATCATTCTGACCTGACACTAATGGTGATTTTATCAAGCTAATTCTCCCTTGTTAGTCAGCAATTTGCAGTGCCCTGGAAGTTGCTAGAGGGTAATGATTGATGAGGAGTGTAATTTTGTGCTCTTGCACTGCCACTCCCTATGCTCGCTCAATATTTCTCCACAGTACTCAATGAGGCGACAAAACTTATCAAAACTTGCTGCTAAAATAGATGCCAGCAGGATGAGAGAGGAGCCAGCACACCTGTTCTCCCAGTGAAAGGCCAACAGAGAAAACAAAGATTTATGGTGTTTAAATTAATATGAATTCATGTTTCAGAAATAAGCTCAGTGGAAAAATAACAAACTTCTCTCGTATCACTCAAACCGAAAGTGAGAAAAAATGTCTGCACTGTTATTTATCAGTGGTGGTACAACAGCTGAAGCTCTGACTGGGACCCCACACTGTGAGGCACTAACCCGAGGCAGTGCTAACAGCCAGCCCTGGATCTCACAGCCCGCAGCACTGCTTCGCTACGGGAACAGCCCTGGCAAACTAGCAGCCACCAAGACCACTGTCAGTCCATTCCGGTGCCTCCACCACTGACTGCAGCTCTGAAAGATCTGTTTTCTGTTTTCTTCTGTGAAGGAGGACGTACTCCCAGTCCCAACCACGGTGTGCAGATGATGACAAAACAGCAGCCTAAAGAACGCTGCTCTGAGTTGGAGTGCAAAGCTGCCTCTTGCTCTCCGCAGGGCCAGGTAGAGAGGATGTCTGGGTCAGCCTTCACTGCATGCTTGTATCTCCTCGCTGCTAGAGAAACTCAGTCACGTGAGGGCTAATGCTGATCTTGCTCTGTATTTGCGTAAATGGTAAGTTACTCCCTTTAAAGTGATGGAGCTGTACTAGGCCAAGCCATCTATGCCTTTGCTTTTCATTATATCAAATACAGTCAGTCTTACCTGATCCTGAAAACGTCAACTCGTTGACCATTCCTAATCTCATTGAGCAAAATTTTCTAGTGATAACAAAAAAAAAAACAAATTATATTCCATTTCAGAATACTGCAAACAGACTGCCTCTTATTTAATCCTGATGTGTAATTTTATCTTCATTGTAGCATCAAAATTAGTGCTAAGAACACCAGTCTACTGTTCCTGCTTCTTCATGTGCTCTGAGTCTTTTCCTTGTCATGAAGAACTTGGACACACAGACACTGCTCTTCAAATAATGCGTTTGTGTATTTAACAGCACAAACATCTTCCTCCATATGATATGAAACAGAGACCAAAGGACGACAAATCCTAGAAAAGCAGCAACGGGGTGTATCTCTCACCCAAATGGCTGGATGTAAATTGCAGGACTTGCAATGTCAGATGGTTACCCATTGCCAGAATAACCCCCTGGGTGCAGGAACCTGCACTCCATAAGGATTACCAGACACTAAAGTGCACATCAGAGCTGTGCTGCACTTCACCTGTTGCTCCCATATTCAGTTCTGCATCACCATCTTTGGAGCTGCAGAGCTTACTCTTAAAGGCATTCTTGAGCTCTTTCGCTGTGATTAGACCAACTTTCTTCCCTTTATGCAAAGCTCCAAGTAAGCCCCCTTTTGATGCTGTTGGTACTTTTACAAAAATTCAAATACCAAGTGCAACAACTTAATTGCTTCATCAATTGCCCTTCTGCTAAAATGCTATCAGGAAGCTACAGGTACAATGATGGTGAGAGCAACACAACAGTGAACAGAACTGACCTGAACTTGAACTGGGTTCCAAAAGTAAAACCCAACTTACAAATATTGAAAATTGCAAGGCTCCAACTGAGCTGTCAAAGACAGCTGCACGCGTGTAACTCAAACCATACCACAATACAGCCAAGACAATACAGTTGTCTTCATCCAGTCCATCGCACTGACAAAGACAGCCATCCAGGAGCTGGATTAGCAGCAGCTGTGTTTTGTGAAGGCAACAGCAACACCTGTGTTAGGAAAAAGGGTGTTCCATATGCACTTCTAAACTGATACTCCCTTTTGAAAACTGATCTCACTTACAGAGCTATATCTAAGCCTTTCTTCAGATCCTTTCACAGAGCTTCTGACAAACAAGGTTTTGTTTGTTCTGATGAACAAAAAACCACAAGAACTACTTTTGCTACTTTTCGATAAGGTAGAGAACAAAATAAAATTTTTTTTAAAAGCACCTTTTTTCAGGCTGGCAAACTGGGTATCTACACAAAAGCAAGTGTGTAGATGCACCTACATGGCTGAATGCTTTCCTGCTGAAGGATGGAGGAGAGTATTAGTCTTCCTGCCTGTAACTGCCAGCCACTTGTTTTGTCTTCCTTGATAGGCTCCATCACAATGACTTACAGAGGCCACTACTGAGAACTGTTCTCTGTCTAAAACCAGCCTGCAACTAGCTCTTCACATGTGAGTTTCAGAATTTTTCTTTACTGTTGTTTTCAAGCCTCAGTATTCCCAAATGCTTTATTTCCCTGGAAAAAAAAAAAAAATTTGTAGACTACAAAAGGCTCATGTAAGTTACTACACTTAGTCATCTTTCCCTTAACATTCGTTGTCATAGATAATTTACGGTTCGGGTACTACTTCTGAATCCTGACTTCTTCTTTGGCTAGAGGCCAAGAAGTCTCTGCATCTTTTGCGAGATTTCTATATACCACTGTTAATAAGCTGATGAGTCCATAGCCATTCAGGCTTTTCAGGTTTCCTTCTGTAACGAACGATACTGCGATACAGCGTATTAACAACATCTTGCTATTTTTCAAACATTATTTGAAGAACTGGTGAACACTGCATGTTGTTTTCCTATTGACTTTCAGCCTTCTCAGACAGCATCTGGAATAGCTTCCTCTATTTTGGTGTTTTCCCTTTTTTTCCTCTTTCTTGACCAACTCAATTTCTCTGAGATTATAGAGGGTATTTCATGTTTTAAGGATGTTTTACATGTTTGAAAATTGGAGTAATTGAAATGCAGAGAATTACTCAATTTTCTAAATAATTTCTATTGCATTGAAAAGTGTGTGAGAGAAAGGCCAAAGCTTTCCACTGCCTGACAGGCTAGATAGGTGTTAGAATGCTCTCATTATTTTTATTACTAGTTACGAAATAAAAGTCTTTCTACATTAAAAGCACAAAACCACTCATTATGTGCTGAAGAAATGCCAACATTACTATCTCCCACTAGGTCTGGACCTTTGAAAAATATGCATGTCAATATTTAGTAAACTCTAAATTCTGGTAAATCATTGTAATGCTTCCCACACATTTCAATGGCTTATGGCTCAAGTAATTCCAGATTCTGCACAGCCAATTGATTATACTTGTATTTCTCCTCCTTTCTGCACCATTTATTCGGGTTCCCATAGGTAAGATAAGGTGCCCAAAGAGGGGGGGTGAAACACACAGAGGAGGACTGCCTCAAAGAGCTTCTACCCTAGACAGATGAAATAAACCAGGACGATCAACTTGTGACCCAGGATGTCATCTGAAAGACAGTTTTATTTGTCTTCTAGGAACCTATAGGTTGGCAGGCTGACCAGAGTGACCATGCTGGGATGAAGCTGCTGGGACCAGCGAGGTTTATTAGGACAGCTTCAGTACCATGCACATGGGCTGCACCAGTCTGGCTTCCAAACACCAAGCTGGGAATCAAGGTGGACCATGGCTATGCTGTTCATCCCTGGGATGAACAAACAGTGGATGACAGATATGCCACAATTCCTTTTTCACAAATGGGAAATGAGGTGAACTGACTTGCTCAAGGTCACCCAGAAGCAATTAGAAGAGATGAGAAGGGTAAAGAGCTCTCCCTTATCTTACTGAAGTGCCATATTCACCCGCCATCCTTTCTCTTGTAGTTATATACACTAACTTTCATTTTTTTCACAACAGAACCACTTCCTCTGTGCCAGGCCTTGCACACATTTGCTCAATAAGTAACCCCTTCGAAAGGAATTTCAGTAAGGATTTGATGTAGGACTTAGCCCGTCATTACCCAAACTCTTCAGATCATTATTTTTCTTCCTTCCTGCAGAGTAAAAACAAGGAAAACCAGGGTTGTTCACTATACTTTCTTTAGATGATGCTATACATTCACTAAGCACCCAAAATACTAATCCACGTGTAACTTGGTTACTAAAAAACAACAGAACAAACCACAGTAGCTTAAGGAAGGCTTGCCTAGGGATTCCAGTGTGATCACCATCCCATGCTATGCACACATGCATGTCTGCAAGTATTTCTGAATTGCTCAGCTGTGAGTATTGCAGATGTGCCCTTCAAAACTCTGAGAGACTTTAGCAGAACACAAAGAAAAAAGAAGACGGACTGGCCTGTGTTCACTTACAACACAAAAAAAGCCTCAAAGGCAATCAGTGCCTGACACGTGTGCAGCAATATTATTACAGTTGCCTGGGAACCAATGCAAGGAGCCTGCCTAGGGCCGGACACTGATGTAGTAAACGAATGGAAGAAAGTTGGCACTGATATGGCATTGATTTGTCGCTATAAGGAGCTTGTTAGGATAATGCCCTTTATGACACAATTACAGTTTACCAAGTCCCTGAAATCTGAAATCATTACATGTCTGGAAATTCACTCTAAACAATTAATTCAGTGCTCAAGGAGCTGGCATGAGTAGAAATGGTGATTCAAAGCATAATCACACTTTTCTTTTCTAAATAGCTCCTTGACAGGGGGTTACTCTTGGTATGCCATCAGAGCTTGAAGGTGCTCCTCATTTATAGGGGAACGGCTGGGTTCTGGGCTGGCCCAGGAGCACACACAACTGTAACTGCCAGCCATCAGCTCAGTCCATGTGCTGTGGGAGCCGATGCTGGTTACAGGTGGCAGATAGCAAGGGGCGTACAGCAGTCGCCAGCCTGCACAGACGGGGCTCATCAAGGACAGCACCCACAGTTCGGACCCCTGCAACAGGTACACAAACCTTCCCGACCACAGCCTGACACGGCATCAATGCCCAACACCACTGCTGCTGCTCTAGCAATGCCACGCCGGGATGGCTGAGTGACGCGCTACCCAGTGTCCCTGCATGAAAACTACAAGAACAGTGTCGATGCTCCCTTATGCCCAGCATGGGTCAGACTGAGCCCCTGGTGAAGTGCCCCAAGCAGAGGGGAGCGTGAATGAATGAGCCCCTACCCTGGCTCAGCTGCCCGGGGCTCACCCTGGGTGCCCCCTGTCCTGTCAGGCCAGCACCCACTACACCAAGGTCATCTACATCCACAGAACAATTTGCTACAGGCCGGGGCTGAACAAGAACAGCTTGATTCAACCACCTGCTATCCTCCTGTGACAGCCGTGTACAAAGGCTGAGTTACCGCACTGAAGCGCGGCAGAAGGATCAAGCAGGAGCAAATAGATCCTGCAGGTCTCAGACCCCTCCCTGCAGAGCTCTGTCGCTCCTGCTTAAGGAGGGAAGTGTGTCCTCAGCTCCCCCTCAGCTGTGGCTGCAGGGATTTATGCTACACTTGTCTATGTATATTTCCATACTTGCAGCTAGCAGGAGAATTAAGGACTGACTGTCCACATCAGCACTGCACTTTGCAACTTGTCTGAGTTCAAAGATCCCAAGCCAAGTAATGTGGCCTATACACAGCAATTCACAGGAAATCTGTAAAGGGACAGTAAAATCAGTATTAAGACATTTAATCTGAAACTGTGATTACACTTTAGTCAGTGGAGGTAAGCCATTTTGGAAAGGAGAAAAACCCTACACATGCACTACCTGCAAACCACTGAACAAGTTGAGATGCCACAGAGATTCATGCATTGCTCAGACATACATATCCTCTGCCTCTGCCAGCTGCCACACCATGACCTGGAATTCCTCTACGTCTCCTATTATTAATCCACTGTATTCACAAAGTGGTGGTTGAAGACCTAAAAACAAAGCCAGGTAATACTATTAACAGTAGTATTAACATATTGCCCTCAACCATCATAATTTGATTACATGACTCTTCTATTTTGCATCTTTCTCTAAATCTCAAGTCTTGGAATCCTGTGATTAAGTTAGGATTTTTGCTTTTACTAAGAGGAAGGCAAATGCACTTAGATTTCATAGCTCTGCTGTAATGCTGAAGACATGCCTACCTGGACCCTAGATGGAAAAAAGGAACTTAACATTTAAAAAATAAAGTAAATAAATAACAAGATTCTTAAGGTAATCTTAGAATTTCTGACCACTTAAGAATTGTAGTGTTGGCTTTCAGGGGCATTTGAAAAGCTGGTGTCTAGTCTACAAGGAACCATACTTGTGAGATAGTGAAGGTCCGTCTTAAAGGGGGATTTTGTATGAGGAGGGAGGAGGAGGAAATTAAAAGGTCTTGACCAACAAGTAGGAAATCTAGAATGAGGAAGCAGGCACAGGAGGGAAGCTGTAAAATAGAAACTGGAAGTGAGATGGCTGCCATGTTCAGCCAAGGGGAAAGCGCACAAGGCAGCACTGCAGAGACCTTCCTGCTTGAAATAAGTATCTGCCTTTATGCAGAACCTTCTAATTAACACCAATCTGATATGAGGCAGGTAAAACTGATCTCTAAAGCTAATCCAGTTCCAAAATACAATGATTGATGCAAAAGCCAGTATATTCTCTTTCTTTTTATTCATTCTACATGAAGTTACTGTGATGACCTGCAGAGACAAAAATCAGATTTGGTCCAGAAGATTTTGACCAGTTTTGACAAACTCAGGTGAAATTAAATCATCAAGAGAATTTAGCATCTACTTAGGTGCCTACATTTCTTTCAACAAAGTGCTGAGCAGATCCCTTCAGGGTGCTCTGAATGAGCTTTTTAAACTATCAACATCCGATAAGCTTAGCTCTTTCAAAAATTAAGTACTAAAGTACTAGCACAGCTCAGGGGAACCAGGTCTGGAGAAGGGCTGTCTAGCACAAAACAAACCAATCAAAGCAACGGGGAAAATATACTTTGAGTGATGCCTTTCACTTCTGCCAAGGTATTTTCTGGAAATGCTCTATGCTATGTATTTCAGTCTCTCTACCTAGTATCTATCTTTAACTTTCTCCCAAATGCTCAGAGCTGTTTTTGTCCAGTGACACACCATCCATAACACAGTGAGCTGAAATTTTGTGAAGACTTTGGCATGTGCATAAAGCTAAGCACAGCCTCAGAGCCCTTGGTAAAACTTCTCGCTATGTGTAAAGTTAAGTACATTCATAGGTCTTATCAGGATGGTGGCCAAAGATTATAGAGGCATCCAAGCTGGTTGATATAGTCAAGCCTGTTCTGTGGCATGTCTATTTTAAACGTGGGTCTTCTGGTTTGTATCTTTAAAGGTCTACATGTCTTAACTGATCTGCAGAACAAATTAATTTCACAAAGTGAAAACAGTTTAGCCTTGATAAACGAATACAAACACAGAAGAACCACTCTCCTTGGTTCACACACACCTACAGTCACAACATAAAACGCAAAGAACCAACTCATCAGACCTTAACCAAGTGAGTAGGCTCTACCAGTGAAACACAACAAATTGCCTGTGAGGGTAGGCACTCAGATACTGACACACGGGCAAGATCAAAAACTTCATTAACTAGGTAGCATGCAATAATCTTAACCATAACTATAATTACTTAACTATCTAATTAGACAAAATCATTTTAACAAGCAATTCCATTCTTGTTCCAATGGTATTTTTCTCAGTATACCTTAAGATTGAACACTTGGTAAAAATTGTTCTAAGTCATAAAACAAATGGGATCACATATCATAGACAACTGTATCACTGCATAGACTTTTTTTCTCACTTCTGCTATTATTTTTTATTTTAGGAGAAAGAAACAAACTTTTCACCACATTAATGAAGAATAAGCAATACCAGAACAACTTGAGGGGCAGTGCCTGGCTGCTAATAAGCAGGCAAGGATAGCTCTAACAAGCCAGTTTATAGCCAGAGATATTTAAGCTCATTTCACAACACTTGTAAAAATAAAATTAGCAATGTAATAGGATAATTTTATACGTTTATTTGGTAAATTTAAGCCTGAGGCAAATTTAGTTCAAGAAATAAAACAGGAGGTTGATATTCAGGTTAAGTTGCCAGAGCTCCAGCAAAAGCAGAGCTGTGAGAGTTTACATTAGCAGGCAATTTGCTCCTTGACATGTGTAATTAACTCAGTAGGCTTTAAATAGTCTTCATGATTTAAAGGCCTTCAAAAAGATGCAGAATTTGTGAAATTTAGATGAACTCATATAAATATGTCAAAGAAAGACATAAAGGACAAAAATGGGGGAATCACATTGGAAGAGGCACCCAAAAGGATGAGCCAATTAAAAAAAAATTATTTATCTACTGAATCATGGCTTTCATTAAGCTCTGTGCAGAATGGCCACCTCCCAAGAAAAGCCACAGAAAGGAAATATCATTAGAAAGCTTATGACTTTGTGAGCCCACCCTTACATTCTAGGCAGCAAACTGTTGCGCTGTATTGTTGAGCAGGATGTAAAGAGTCTGCCAAGCACAGCCTACAGACCCGCTAATTAAGTGAACTGATTGTGTTTGTTTTGGAACCGTTTGCCAACAAAGGAATGTGTCATGCTGATTAGTGAGAGAAGGGTATGTAATATATGTGTATTCAAACCCCAGCATAACCCAGGTATTCACTCTGTTTGCTCAAAGACTGACGAAAATGACTCTTAAGCAAATAACCCGGCCAAAGAGAAACTCCAGCCCTCAAGAGGGGCCCCCCTTTTCTCTCTGATATATCTATCTAAAGAAGACCCATCCTTCATAAATTCCTACTGAAGACTGCTCTAGAAACTGCTGGGAAGATTTCAGAGAGAAACGATCTCTCAAAGCTGACCTAAGAGACCACAAAGATGGAAAGGTAACAGCCAGCTGAGAACCACCTTGGAACTGTAACGGCCTCTGTGACAGATGTCACTCTTCTCTCCAAAGAGCAAGAAAGGTCAGGGAGGTAGCCAGAAAAAACAAGTGCCAGCTCAACGCAGACACACACACACACACACACAGCCCACACAAACAGGCTTCACTTTTCAAACATTCAACAGAGAGGTGAAGTTTGCAAAAGCTGCCATGCACCCACTTTTAAATATTTCCAACCTAAGAGCCCACTTTGCTGGTAGAATTAATAGCGTGCTCAAAAGTGAATGAATATCCCGTGAAAACAAGGAAAGACAGGAAAGGGTCTTCAGAGGTCAGCTTCTCTGCCTTCTTAACTCAGCAGCTACAGTCAGGGTACGTCAATGTCTCGGCAGCCCCGAGTATGAAATGTGAGTACTATGTTGTAGACAGCAATTTCAGAAAGCCAAGATGGAGAAATAGAGTCGTAGTCAATTCTCAATGCACGCTTGTGGACTCCAAACAGTACAACTAAATCACAGCTCTGAGCTGTTTACTCAGAGCTCGGTATGATACTTAACTAATAAGCAAAGCTAAACATATGTCACCAGAAATTTCAGGTATAATTTCAAGACTTCACACGAACCTTTTGTGGTTTGCCATTCCATCTGCTTCAGGTTAGTCTGTACATTTGCCTATACCTAACTAGCCTCCTCACCTTACACCTGTCATCGTAGTGGTCAGAACACCTACTGCAGAAATCTCTCTGATCTGTATGAGATGGCAACAAACGTCAAAACCCTCTACGTGGCGTTTTCCCCTCAGTGCTTTGCAGCTGATGGGAGTTGCACCATAAAACACACAAGCTCCTCCGCTGGCACGACTAGTCTCCAGCCTGAAGGTGTAAAAGAATAAAAATATGGAATTGGAATAATCTGGTTAGCTTCACAGAGGTGCATGTGCCCACGTGAGTAGCATGAGATGAGAAAACTAACAAGAAAATGCTTGGGACAAAAGCTACATTTAGTGATAAGGAGTACAAAAGGAGCAAGCATAATGACCTCTGACAAAATAAGAAAGAGAAATATTGGAGAACCATTCATGCTGATTGTGTTTTAATTAAAATCGTTAACAAAGACCTCTGTCTTTGGCATGACATCAACCACAACTTCACATTTGTGAAACGTGAACAAAAGCCCTTTCTGGTTTCTAATTCACAAAAACAGGAGCTAGAGCACCTTCTTTTGGCTTTCACTGAACTACTGACAAATATTATTTGATTCCAGAAGGTTTTAAACTCTGTAATTTCAAGGTATGTCTCATCTCAGCTGAAGGGCGGGGGAACAACATACACTCAACAATGTTTTTGTGACCAAAAATCCCCAAGGCAAATCATACGCATAGACACTTCGGGTAAACTTGTCTTCCCTTACATTTTCTCATCAATCTTCTGGGAATACCTTCAATTGCCTTTTATACAGTCTCAATAAGCATCTTATGCTTTATGTCATCTTAGTCTCTTTTTAACTCAGCCTATCTCACCACGCACTCTACACACATTCTTTCTTGAAAACTGTTTATAGAGCTCAGCTGCACACCTTGTTTAGCTTATGTCCTCTGCTTTGTCAATGCATTTCGTAGAATGAGAGTCTGGAGAAAGAATGTGCAAACAGTCATTTAAAGTCAGGTCAGGCTGAAAATCCCCAAAGAGGAATCCTTGGTTACTTGTAATTTAACATCTTTGTACACACAGGGGAATCAGATTCTTAACGAAGCTCTTCTAACAGGCTGCTCCCGATTGTTTCCAAAGGTGGCTCTTCAATTTTTTTCCTTTCAATGGAACTCTTTGGAGAACAAATTAAAATGACTGTTTTCGAAACAGCCAAAAAGTACTTATCTATGGAGGAATGCTGTGCTGTCAGATATACTGTCTTTCTGCTGAGTTAAAAAAAAAAAAAAAAAATCCCCTTTATTCAAAATACAAGATATTTTTGAAAAAGAGTAGTAACACTGCTGCGTTGCCAAGTCTACTCTGGTTTCCTGCATTTTGCTTTTAGGTTTTCCATGCAACTACTGTCCCTGATCTGGCATCTAACACTCCAGATAATAAGAAATAAATGTTCTTGGGTTTAACTCAGGGCTGGGCATATACTTATTTATTATGTAACCACCTGAGAATAGTAGTGATTAAAAGAAGAAGAAAAAAAAAACCTTGCATACATATGTGGAGGAGTATGCACAGAGAAAATGGAGAATTACCCACAGCATTCCACAGGGGAAACATTTCAGAATAGATGGTTATTGCTTTACAACGTACAGTCCCAGTACATCATGAGCCCAGTGACATCAGATACTGGAAAGATGTCCGTGATCACTCCAGAAAATGCATTTGGCATTTTATGACACTTTGCAAACTCAGAAAAACTTTGAATAAATCACATGGTGAGATTCTACTGGGGACTTTTCCCATTTTGAGCAGCTATTCTGAGCTACTTTGGGAAGTAGCTCTTCCTGTCTATTTCCAAGCCTGCTCATGGTGGCCTCCCTGGGCCAGGAATCTAGTGTAGCTGCCCAGGAATATGTATTAGTCAGATCCAGTCCCCAGTTATTTAAATAAGAGGTCACGAGGCTGGGAATCCATGAGGATGTTACATGAGTCAAATGTTAAGTTAATTACAGTACCTGCTTGTAGAAATGTCCTCAAACGGGTAAAGGATTTCTCCATTGTTGCAAATCTCACAGATGAAACCCTTTTGACTACAAAGACTGCAGCTATACACGTGAGAGGTGGCAAATTTGATCACCTTTCCCAAGAAAGGAGCCAGCTTTCCTTCAATAACCTGAAATGAGAAGACGACATTGAATGAACCCATAAAAATGACCAGAACTCCTTGAAAGACTGAGAAAATATTAATACAGAAATGCAGCTATGCACAGCTGGTTAAAATAACAGGAAAGTAACTTCCCAACAGTTACAGCTTCATGAAATCACAAGTGGTAATAGCAGCCACCGAACTGGCAATGATCCAAAGATGTGAAAAAGAAGAAAAGTTACTATCTCTGTAAGTCCCTATATGGCAATGACACACAAGATTAGCAATCATTTTAAGTACAACAATGCATTCTATGATTGAGGCACAGAAGAGTATATAGGAAAAGAGTTTAAGACTTCTGTATTATCATCTAAACCAACAGCTATGGACACTGCCTTACACTTATGATTTTCATTTCTTGTTAATTTTTATGCACAAATCACAGTTTTGTCTTTGTTCCTTTTCATCCAAAGCACTTTTTTTTTTGCATATTTTTTGTGAACGGAATCCGGCCTTACCTGCTTTAGTAAGGCTGTATTTCCCGTCGAAAACCATTAGAATACATTATTTCCCTCATTGCCAAAGTGAATAAATTCTCAGATAAACTCTTTGAATAGGAACTGTGTTTTTTTCCTTCAGTGTCCAGCTCTCAAATCAAGAAGTCTCTCACTGCCAGACAACCCTGCTAGACCATTAGAAGTGATTAGCACTGCCTGTGTTGGTGTGAAAAAACTGCCATGTAGTATAGATTAAACCGCTAGCCACAACACCCATCTAAATTTGTGATTCAGTGACAATGTCTCAATAAGGGGTGCTATTCAGGCAAAATACTTTCCATTCAGATTGAACTGTCAGAGACTTTAAGGAATTCTGCTGGTGTATGGAAGAATGAAGATGGAATAAGGTCCTAAGTGTATATTCTTCTCTCCTGGACTTCCTGCGGTCTGAATGGCAGCCTGCCAGATTAGTGATAGAAATGTGTCATGAGATTTGATAGTGACCTCCCATAAAAAGAAAAAAGAATGCAGTAATTGCTTTTTGAAGGCTTATACGGGGCTCTGCCCTGAAACCTAAGAGTGGGGAGATTTACACTTAAATGTGTGCCAGATTCAGTTCAGGCACCCCTTCCCTCAATATGGTAACACACCACTTATAAATGGGTTTAGTGTAAACCAATCTAGACAAAGCAAAGGTCAAGGCAGAGAACAACAGAGGTTTCAGAAGCATTCCTCCCCTGTGTAAAGCAGAAAGGAAATAAATTTGTGTTCCAGGGCAACGTCCTGTCCAATAGCTGAGATATCCACTAGTAAAGAATGGAAAAGAAGGCGCATAGGTAGTGTTGATCTTGAGGGCACTGAATCGCATGGGCTGAAATGGACCTCCTCTGCTTTCAGCTCTAGCCTGCTAACAGCATCTGCAACAACAGGAAGCGGCAGTGTTATTGCTACTACTGCAGATAGGACATCTGCTCATGTTAGAGGAAAAATGACGTTCCTATTACATCCTGGTATAGGAAGATCCCCTTCAAGCAGAATATAAACAGTGCAGAGAGGCTGCTGCAAAAGAAGCCACAGTTCAAGGCAGTGATATTTCTAACCTTCTATCAGATGGTCAGACACTAGTTTAGCTCCCCTTGGCTGGGTTTTGTTTTTCATTGAAAAGGAAGACATTTTTTTTGCTTGCAGACTTCAGAGCTACAGAGGGTTTGAAAACCAAACAAGTTGGGAGTGGGGGAAAGACACAAAAGTTGATTGTATTCAGGAAATGGGAGGAAAGAAACAGTGAAATCACCCAGGTAGTGACACTGCTACGACAACCCATTTAGCAGTAATGCATGAAAAATGCATACAATTATAATAAGTAAACCACAATACATACATATTTTCCAAAGCACTTTCATGCTATAGCAACCACCTCCAGGAGGCTGTGAAAGCTCAGTTAAAATGCCAGGCTGAAGACAGAGCTGGAAACAAATTCTGTAAATCTGTATTAATGTCACTGTCAGCAAGGACTTAAGAGTTAAATCTCTGAATTAAAAACACATTTTATATAATGTAATGGACAAAATTAACATAATCTATTACCATCTTAAGCACCTGGGGTGAATTTAAGTCTATACAAGGCATTGAAGATTTCCTGTGCTGAAGAGCTCGCAAACTAACCAAGACAGATTGACAGCCCCCAAAGAGAAGGTGTTTTTCATCCCTATTTATTTATTTGTATGGCTTACCATAGGACTGCAGTGGGTTGACTTGTAACTCTGGCCACTGCAGACATACAATGAAGATTATATCTTCAAAGAACTATGCATGCCAATTTTGCAATCTGAATTACAGGCCATTTTACTGTATTATAGGAGGAAGACAAAATGCAACATCAAACTGATGTTATCACTATTTTTAGTATCTGCAAATTTTGTGTCATTTTTCTTCATCAGAGACCTCAAGGCTGTGCAGAGGAAACAATTTTCCTTGCAGCCTTCTCTCATTCGTGTTTCTACCTAATAAGAATAAAATCCTCATCTCCATTTACTCCGGCTGGTGTCCCCAAGAGGAGTTTCATGGTAACACTTCCACAGCGATTGTTTTATGGCTCTGGAAATGGGAGCATGGGGCATAATCACAGAATCACAGAATGGTTGAGGTTGGAAGGGACCTCTAGAGATCATCTAGTCCAACCCCCCTGCTCAGGCAGGGTCACCTAGATCATAATCAACGGTGTCAAAACTTCTCCCCTGACTAAGCACTCTCGTGACAGCCGGAGGCCCAGGGTCAGTCAGTTAAGACATCCCTGAACCATGATGACAGAGTTCCAGGATGTTCTCCCAGTTGACACTGGAATCAGCTCTCGAGTTTCAAGGAAACAGAAGTGATTAAAGAATAAAAGTGTGTTAAATGAATACAACGCACTAGCTAGGTATCAGGAAAAGCAAAAGGAAAAAAAACTCAAAAGGCTGTCTTGGCAGATTCGGCAACATCTATGTCATTCTTTACAGCTCTATCTGTTACCAGCGCCTTTCAGTGACAGAGACTGCACAACCCCCTTGCAGTCTAACCCAGCACATATTTGTTCTCAGTGCTAGTCACTCCTAAGCTTTAACCTGAACATTTCAGTTTACAAAAGAAGCTGAAATCTCAACCTACTTGTTCCATAAGCAGAGCAGAAATGGAGCCCAGAGAAAACCCTTCTAAATTCAAGAGAAGAGGCAATGCTTTAAAAAGCTTTAAAAGTGGACCTGCAGGAGGTAGGTGACATTCAGCTGTCCAGCTCTCATGCACATTCAGAATAAATCATGTCACCGTGGTAGAACCCAAGTGTTCCTTGTCACTCAACTCAGTTCTCAGGTGGAGGCTGAGACCCGAAGAGTTTTTACAACACGAGTCTCTGGCAGGCCCGTCTGGCAGGTTCAACAGTGGGAAGGTCTCTTCTATAGTATGCAGGGGGTCTGGAAAACACGTCCATTAGCCTAGGTGCAATCTTCTACATTCAATGGTCGTTACTGCAACCCAAGAGAAGATTATGCGTTTTGTTTTTGAAAGGGTGTAGGGGGAGAAAAAGTGCTCCAATTTGGTCTCTGAAAACTGCAGCTGTTATTCATATATGGAGCACTGAAATTGCAGTGTCATGTTCACAAGCAGCCACTAACGGTCTGTTGGGACTACAAAGTAGTGTATATAATCCATTCTTTTGGTTTTCTCTGGTACGCTGGTAATATTTGCACCCCATGAACAGAAAAGTACATCAAGAGAAATGGCAGAAGAAGATGTTTTTCCATAAGGCCATACTTAACCCAAGTAAATAACTGAAAGCTTAAAAATAACAAAATATCACATCATTGGGAAGTGCCTATGCACCTGGAAGACATCTGTATTAAAAGGACCTGACCAAATTAGAAAACAAGTTGCTTCTTAAGCAGCAGAAATGAGGAAGCTTTTGTAATTTATGTCCTATTTGTCTCCACCACAACATGTGTTGCCATCCACACCTCTGAAATCCCACTGCAATATCCCATCTCTTTTCCACATCTCCCATTTATCTGATATATTGAGAAAGAATCTAGGTCTTCAAAATTACCTAATTCCCTTTAATCTAATGAGAACCAAGTGTGCAAATTCTTTCAGTATGTGAGCTGGAAGGAATCAGCTGGCTCCGCAAGTGAAGTCCCCCATAACTGCAGGCAATCCTGTAAAGTCTCCAGGATTTACACAACCTAGAGGACATTAAGTCTAGAGAAACTGTGAAACCACACAGTATAAGTTGCAGAACAGTCCATCACATTTCATAAGAAATGGGGAAATTTAGCACAAAACTTCCTAAATTAAGAGTATGCTAAAGGAATGGAAACTAAAAATTTCACCACTGACTTAACCCTGTATCATAATGCAGTCTCAACATGCACCCGCAAAGGCTTAAAAATATATTCCTGTCTCTAAAAGGAAAAAAAAAAAAAAGAGCATCAAGCTTAAACCAAATTAAAATTTTGATGAGTTCAGGTTCTCTTCTACCTACAGATGCTGAAGCCCACATGAAGAGCAAGGTCTGTTTTCTAATCCAAATTCTTTGTAGTGCAGGCAACTGTTTCATTGTCCAAAATTAAGAGTAAAAGGGGATGATGGCATCCTGGTCAATCAATCAATGAAGGGTGCAATGCAGCTTTCCCTCCCTAAACTGGTCAAGGAACCCATCCCAAAAGGATTCTGGACATGGGGCCATGCCCATACAGTTAGCTTACCACTGCTGCAACTGTAATACATCTTGGTATGCTGCTTAGTGACAGTGGGTGGAGACTGCTTGTGTTTGGAGGCCCAAAGCAGGTCGTCTCCCTGAAGAGTGCCAGAATTCAGATCAGAGTTACGGTCCACCTCTGTGGATCTGGAAAAAAACCTTCTCTAAGCTATCACCATTGCTCTGCATATTGCAGCTCCTGACTGCGCCTCACGTGTTACGAACTGTAGGAAAATACACACCCATGTGTACATACACAAAAGAGGGCCCTGCCCTCAAAGCACTTACAATTTAAACCAGCAAATGAACACTGCTTTTTTACACCAACCGCCATGTATATCCCCCCCTAAATGGGACAAACTCTGTGTTTTGGAGGAGCCTCCCTGCCTGCCCTGCACTTGCAGAGAGCCATCCCCCCAGCCGGAGCGTGGCTGCAGGTGCCAGGGGTGCTGTGGAGGGTCGAGGAGATGCCAGGAGAGCCAGCAGGAGCAGCAACCTGCTCCGCTGCCCAGCTCGGGAAAGCCAAGGTCCTGGGGAATGTCGGGGCAGTCCTGGAAAGCAAGAGGGGAAGGCAGAGACTCATTTGCAGCAGTGTAAGAAATAAACGGGTGCATAGTATCTGAACACATGCCAAAGGGGTGCTGGGACAATTGTTTTAGATGAATTTCTAGAACAGGAGCTTTTCATATAAGACAGACTTTTGAATAAGGTAAATCAAGCTTTCTTCCCTGTATGTCTCCATGCTACTGTTCAGTGGGGTAGCAGCATAAATCCAAAGAACCAATTAAGCTCTGTGTAAGTGAGATGGGGGAAAGATAAGGGGACTGCCTAATACTTGCAGACAAGCCAGCATTGGCAACGTCTGTGAGCCTTGGGCGTGGGGAAGACACGACACACTTGCACTGAGCTACATTTTTCCTGATTCAGCAGGAAGATAGAGAAGATGAAAGGTAGCGGGGGCTACTGTACAAGTCGAAATCCCTTTGGACACATCACATTAATATGATCATAAGGGCAATGTGTGACCAGTCAAAGTATCACCACCTGCCAGGAGGGCTGCTGGCCCCCAGAGGTTTCCTGATCCTTCTCCTATCCAAAGACTGAAAGTTACTCATAGTTTCCTTATTCTGTCAAGGTGATGTTTGCAGAAACAAGCAGGCAGCCAACTGTTTGCAGAGAATAAGAACTGGAAAGACCACAGCATCCTCCACAGGCAGAGAAATTGTCCTCAGTAGCCTACTATACATACAACAGCGCTGTTGTCCACATACAACTTTCAGGAGCGGCAAGTGTTGCCCAGGGGACTCTCGCTGGTATCCCTGTCCCCTGCCTTCAAAACACATTTCTGAGCCCATGGGCCTGCCCTGCACCAGAGCTGAGGCAGTCCCCTCGCCCCCAGTACATGCTGAGCTACAGCTCTGTCCTGAACCCATCTCTCATCCGAGCTCTCCAGGTTGAGCACAATGCCAGTAGAAATCCACCTCTGAAGGCCCCCACTCCCCAGACCCTAAGCCTTGTCCCTAACCCTCCTGCTGCCCGGCACTGCAGTACATGAGAGCCAAAAGAACTGCCCATTACACACAGCAGAGAGATATCAAGTGACTGTGTCTTCCCTTGTATGAGAACGTACTTACCAGCATGAAGGAGGGTTGCACAAACCAACCCCACAGGAGAGCAATGTCGTGAGCACAATGCTGCAATATATGCATGCTTTTGTAGTAAAAAACAAACTGGAAAAGCCGATGGCCAAGGTACAGGGGCAGATCTCATCTGTGTCTAGAGTCCTTCTAACTCAGAGAGATGGCGAACTAAACTCTTAGTTTTGAACTTTGTTTGGAAAACAGAACAAGACAAAAAAAAAGGCACCCAAAAAAAGCCCTAATGCAAAATTATTTCTTAGAGTTTGTTACAGTCCCTAAGTGACAGTTATTAAAATTAGAAAAAAGATGTAATAGCAGCCTTTGACTGGGTGTCCCAGGAAAGCAATCAAACATTGATCAGATGAGATAAGGATGGAAGTCCCCTCCATACTCTGACTGTTTTATTCCCAAAGAGGTAATATTACAAGGGCTTTAAGGGGAACTAGAGGTAGCAAAAAAAAAGATTAAAAAAACAAAGAAAAATTAGTCAGCTCTAAGCCACTATCACTTCAAGCAATGCCTCCATAGCCTTCCACCCACTTACTAGCCCAGGACCACAGAAATACCCAACTTTTGCATCATCACCACATAAATCAACACTGAAATCTATCAGACATGTGATGAACTTTCCGTAGAGGAGAGAAAAAACAGTATAGTTTTCATACATCTCTCAGGGAAGCATGTGTTTGCTTTGAGGGCAGGGCGCCTTTCAGCAATGCTAGCTAAGAAGTAACAGGTAAAGAGGAAGACCTCAATCCCTGCAGGAGTCTGTACGTTGTGTACTTCTGTGAGGGTCATCAAACCTCCTACCCTGTCTGTACATTTCTACCAACTNAAAAAAAAAGGCAGTAAATGCTTACACAGCATAGAGATCATAAGCATCGTCAACACCTACACAAGGATTGTCAAGACGGGTCGTAGAGGGGATACAGCTTGCTGAGCTCTCAGATATACTGTTCTGCTTGGTGTGTAACACCACCAAGGCCAAGAGGTGTAAATTCTGAAAAGTGTCACAGTATATTAGAGTACATCAAGGGTTTCTGGATTAAAGTAACTGTTTAATTTTTTTAGTCTAAGTAATTTCCAACATATGATAATGAAAGCAAAATCAGACATTGATAAAAAAAAGCTTTTTTCTTATATTAAGATCCAAGTTAACGGAGGATCAACAGGTGCAGGATACTTTAACAAAGGCTTTCGAAGTCTTTGAGAAAGGGGGGAAACTACACACACCTGTAACACTCTGTGAACTTGGACACACAGGACAGCCAACAACCACAGCCATCATGTAACAGCCTGTCTAGGAACACTGTCACTTCACTGTGGCTAACTGATCAGGGAGTAAACACTGAAAAGGGAGGTAGAAATGCCCCCATCTCTCCTAAACTACCAGAACTGGACCCGTAGTTTCCTCATGTACCAGAAACACAGGAGGAGACCCTCCCTGGCTGTTATTCTTACAGAGGAGTATCTGTTGCTACTGCTCTGCTTAAGAGCCCTACCACCAGGGTTAAGTATTCCAGGTAAAGTGGTGAGAGCACTGTAAAACTCGGATCTCACTGCCACCGTGAGACAAGCTAAATTTCCCAAATGGCTTTGTGACCCCACCCTTGTAAATCAGCGTGTTAATCATTATCGTCATAGAGGTGATAAAGCTGTTTTATAAGCCTACACTGAAGCAGTAACATTAACTACTTATGTAGAGGCTGGTGTATTTCACTGCAGATAACATTTATTGGAAGGCCCTCTCTTTAAAGACACAGGTTTGCCTCATGACCCTCCTCTGGAGCACCAGCACTCTGTTCTACTTACTCCTCCAGTCTGATTTACATGTCAGACACAAGTGATGCCTGGAGGGGATGGGTTAAGTGATATGAAATCCCTAGAACACCTTGAACTATAGGTTCAAATCTCAACTGGCTTGTCCCTGCCTCTCTTCCTGACAGAATAAAATTTATGATTATTTCTCAAGGCCAGACACACGCTTGCCTCTGTCTGAGACACAGACAGAATTTGCTAGGAGGCACTTACGCAATGCAGGAGAGACATGAAAAGGCCAAGAGGCACTGAGAAAACAGAGGGGTAGTAGACAAGAAGTTCATTCACCAACCCCAATTATATACATGGAAGGGATAGAAAGTCCTTTAATTACTGGGATTAGTGTCACAAGCATGCCTGGAAGAAGGAAGCTATCTGAAGGAGCAGTCAACAATAGTGTACAGCTTTCCTCTGTCTTCTGAAGCCAACGTTTCTGCCTCTTCCTGGTTGTTTTCTTTCTACCTCTCTAGAAACAGCTAGTCTGAATCAACCCTTTTGCTAACAAGCTCAGAGGTAAGCTTAGCTTTGCCTGGACTTTGGAGTATCACAGAGAATGTACTTCCTGCACTGAATGAAAAGGGAAAAAAAGCTCCTTCTGAACAGATTGGCTTAGATTCATCACTGTGCTCACCACCCTCCAAATTCCACTGATGGGAGCTCTGTGGAAGAGGACTAAACACTCAGCAATCTATCTTCACCTCCAGGACAGATGAGAGATATTCTTTTGAAAGAACTACCAATGATTTAAGAAAACAGGGCTGGATAAAACACCTCAAGAAACCTTCAGTTTATCCCTTACCCTACAGCCCAACCAGCTGAGAGACTTGCTTAAAAACTTCTCACCACAGGGATTCCACAACTCTCCAGTGCTCAAAACAGCTGGAAAGCTTTCCTAATACCCCTCTCAGATCTCTTTTGCTGCAGTCACCCGTCTTTGTTTCACGCTCTATCTCCTATCCTTACATTACACGTTTCAAAAAGTATTTTCTGACAAATTCACTTCTCTCTCACAAGTGATCTCTGTTGCATGTGTGGAAGAGCACAAGCAGAACAGGGTGCAGGAAGGCTACAATGGTTGCCTTACTTATCTGCTAATTGTAGAACAAGCAGGTATTTTACACATGAAGATTGGGCATTAAAATGCAAAGGGTAAAATGGAATCTCCACTCTGTGACAGATTTCAGCAGGGTCAGAATTTCTGGCATGAAAACATTGACTTGGAGACAAGTGTGCTAGAATATGCTTAGCTAAGGATAACGCAAACTGCAGAGCAGAGAAAGGGAAAACATGTTCCCTGGCTGGGAAGTTCCTAGTCATTTACATCCAGGGAACAGACAATGCTCCTGGACTGTTAATTTCCTTGAGGACTTTTTCCCTTCCGTTCACCAGATTCTTAACTCTGTGAATTTTTGTTACCATTTCAATGCGCAATTAATCTTCAGTTCAGAGGAAAGGGAAATGGAAGGAGGAAGGATGACCATGAGGTAAAAGCCCCAGAGAGGCAGTTATCAGATCTCAGCTCTGCCCCATCTTTTATGCAATATACTGGTCTGATCAGCTTTCCTTGCTTCACTCTGACTTCCAGTCATCTCTTTCAGATTGCCTGCCCTGTTTATTTAAATTGCAAGTGACTTAAGGGAAGAATGATTTCTTAATATTTGTGCGCATACACACCAGAATCACTACACGCTGCTGTAAAAGAAATAAAAACAGAACACAACAGTAACTTCAGGAGAGCACAGCTCCCTACTTGGGCCCTGCTTGTGTTTGAGCTGAACACAACATGGGCTGCCCAACTGGATGGGGAGGGGAAACGCGGTGTTCTGGCTGAGCACAGACCCAGCTCGACTGATCTAGGCTGGCTGTGACAGGGGCCACAGTCCCAGCTCCCAACCGTAAGGGTGGTACCACCGCACCCTTTCTCTCCTTTTCCCTTTACAGTCCTTGCAGGTCCCTGGCTGTCCCAAGGGCCTGTTCGGCTGGCGGCACAAGTGGCACCAGGGTGGACAGCGGCAGGTGAGGGCCAGGCACTCTCTTTGCCAGCTGCTGACACCACTGAACGGTGCTGGCTCCGACACACATGCCACCATTTTGCCACTGCTGGCCTTGACACAGACAAAGCAACATTGCGCAGCCACGTATTGTGCCGTGCTAACTCATCGCCCACACAGGGCACAGAACATCCCGAAAGGAAACCTGGTGATAAACACTGAGAAGAAAAAACAAAAAACAAAACCCAAACAAATCAAACCAAAGCAGAAATGAGTGAGAATTTGAATAAACAGAAATCACTGACTCTCTTTGACCTCCGTGCACCGGCAGTCTGCACTGACGGCAGAGCCATTTGCTGTTTGTGGTCCTTCCAAACAGGACCACCAGATACGCTGCACTTTAATTTGGTATTAAAGCGATACTCCACAAGTTAGCCACTGTAACTCTTAGAGGCACTGGGAAGAGGAGAAAAAACAAAACAAAGTCAAGAGCAAATGCTGTTAACCTGTGACAAGCACATCTAGAGACAGGGCACAAGCAAAGACAGAGTTTTACACTGGCGGGGGGGGGAACAAACTGGGTATATACAGGGTTTATCCTTCAGTCCAAGTGAATTTATAGCAGGGGGCAGAGAGGATGGCAAGGTCCCTCCAAGCCCTCCCCCACTCCTCTCATGGAAAGGAAGAAAAGCCTGAAAATTCAGCAGGTCTCTCAGTTCAAGCTGACACAAGTGAGAAAGACAGAATTGTCTCAGTATAAACAACATGCCTGGAAATCCCTGGTGCCAGCTCCACAGCCAGCCCCGCAAAGAGACTTTGGCCCTGCAGATCCTGCCTTTGCGCTCACGGCGTTTCAGTCCTCTTCCCTCCTTTCTCCTTCCCCCAAGGTTTCCAGGCAGCTACATGTCAATTTTGTCACACCCTGAGTTCTCCTAATCTTGTCGCAGGGATGAATTATAGGTTGTTTTAAGAAACAGGTATTCAAGCAAAGGTTAAAGGCTGTTTTAATCAAACAAGGTTGAAAGAGTAGCAGGAATTTGGCTGGTAGAGAACAGAAAGCACTTTCCTCAGCTTAAAAACCGTATGTGATTCTATATACTCACAGAAGCAAATATGCATTCAGGCATAAAGTATACGTATTCCTTTCTCTCTCTCTCTCTTTTAAGACTAAGCAGGCAATTGCATGCTGAGACATTAACTTAATCTACATGCCTACTGAGTAAGACATTATTTCATGAGTGACATCACAAAGGTAGAAACTTTTCTAACTTGCACAGGACGGGACCAGTGCTTTTTAAGGAGGAGTCCTCTAAGGATTTTAGAACAAGAAAGCAACATACCAAGAAATGGCTAGGGTTACTCTGAAAAAACTCTGTGAGTACAAAGTATATTCACTTTTTTTTACCCTTTTTTCACCCAAGCAGGTAGCCCTGAGACAGTATTTTGGTTCTTCAGGAAATTTTATTTCTTGGGATGTTAGTCCCTGCGACACGTCCAGCTGCCTCTCCTGAACAGACATTTTATGGCAAGTACAGCAATGAGGTTAGACCCCAATCTTTCACACTGCTAACTCTAATCTCCAGTTCTGGGCCTTTCATTCTACACAATGAAAAAAAAAAAGAACAAAAGAAACCTGGTTAGCATAAAGTACTAGAACAGGGGTAGTTTATATTGCTACTGCCTCTTCTAGGGGGTGAAAAAAAATTAGAAGATCTCTGAAGATCTCAGAAGCTCTTACAATCCACTGGCACCGCTGTGGAGCTGTTTAAAGAGTTTCACGCTAGAAAACTACACTTACCATAAGTGGCCCAGATTTCATATTCATGTGGAAAAGCACCACATGTATTTAATAAGGCCTGTTGAAAACTCTGCTTTCCAGCAGACGCAAACCCAGTTCTGCTATTAAAAACCTTTATTAACAAACTTGCTGTATCTCCACACGTCACCTCCAAGACTTTAACACACCTAATTAAACTCGGATGAACTCGTATTCCTGGCTGCCACCTGCCAAAACACTCCTGGCCGGCTCTCCCCCCACGAGCCTGGCCGGCTCTGCCGTGCTCTCCACCTGACCATGAGCCATTCTCAATGACAGCAACTCCTTTCCCCAGCAGAGCTGTGGTAAAAAGGAAACGCCAGTAAAATCCTTTCCATTACCACTAATTGTAAGCTGAGCTGTCAGCAGTTTGGGGAATTATACACACACCTGGAATATCAGCTAACCTGAAGAGTTTCCTGTTCTGCTGAAAGGCGGCTCAGTGCTAGCATACTCCAGGGAGTGACAGAAATGAGTGATAAAGGAGCCACAGAAAAGTATACAAACTGGTTAATTGCTGTTTTGCTGTCAGACCTTCTAATATTTATGGAAATATACATTGTGTATCTTTTCCCATCCTAGGATTATTTTCATCTTCTTCTACTAATACAGTTACCACAGTCATAAAGGCACAGGTCTTAACAGAAGGACATAAGGATGGCTATTAACATCATGCTGTTATGGTCCCTGATGTATCTGTTTACATGGCTCAAGCACAGAACTATCTAAGTGCCTCACAATCTTTATGTATTTAAACTGCACAACACGTTTGCTGTAACACCAACATCTGACTCTAAGACCTAAACCTGAGCTGACTGGTCACCCCCAGTCCCCTTCGCTTGCAGTAGAGGGAAGAAGGCTGCTTCCATCCTAAAATACATTTAAAATAGGCCAGATAGACTATCCCTCCAAAATGCTGGTTTCTCTGACTTTTATCATGTCCAGGATGACTATCTTAAACACACACACAGTAAAGTGGGACCCATTTTACCTTAATCCCATTACAAACGACTTGTCCTGTGTCTCAGAGAAAGCCTGCAGCAGAGCTGTGAAGAGAGTCCAGATCTCCTGTGCCTTAGGATGAGAACTGGACCAATGCACAGATGAACTTTACCAATGCACATGTTTCTCACCTCCCCACACAAACATCTGTCTCTGTCTCCCCCCCAGCAAATATTTAAGAGCAGGGGCTGTACCTGACACATCAATTACATCCCACCACTGCTTTAAATCAGTTCTACTTTGAGCAATGTGTTCCAACCTGTGGTCAGCTGAATACTGGTAGTAACGTATCTCAGGACTCGCATCTGTCACACATACCATGTCAACAGCTTGCCTGGGAGGCTGCAGATGTAAATCACTGTTTTCACTACCATGCTGGATGGTGAACTGTGGCAGCTATGACAGAGATGTGCCTTGCATTTTGCTGCCCTTGCTGAGCTCAGTGAACTCCCACAGAAAATCGTGACAGACAAATTTTCAGCCATCTCAGCAGGACTTCACAGCCAGGCCTGCCAAAACCCTAATTCTCCTTCTCATCTGCCACCTCCTGCCCCTCAAGCAAAATAAGGGCTTGTCTAAACTTAAAAGCATCTGCTAGTACAGCTACATGGGTAAATCTCTTTGGTAAAGAAATGTTTAAGCCGATACAGCTTATATTGATTCACTGAATGAAACAAATGATGCCAGCAAGAGACTTTCTCATTTATATAACTAAGCTTGCACTAATGCTTTTACAGGTACAGCTATATCCATTAGGAGTGTGGGTTAGGTTTTTTGTCATGCACCTAACCCAGTAACACTTCCAACACCTGACCAAGGCCAGAGTATTTTAGCCAAAACCCACTTTTGCCAGTCCATATAGCCACATGCACACTAATGGCTTTCACCAGCACAGGCATATGGGTTAGATGCCACTTCCCATCACTTCCCTGATGGACAGTGCTCTGTTACCAAAATTTTGTAGCACAGAGCTGGCTCATAACGAGCTAACAAACAGTGAGATTTTTTTTTAGAAGCTATGTCCTAGTACAGTGCTCTGTGATGAACTCACATCCTCAGTCAGAGTTAGTGTCATTCAGAGTCCATTGAGAAAGGCTTCTGATTCCTTTAACCTCAGTGCTCAGATGGGGAAGTAAAGAGAGCAGGAAGTTAGAAAGCCAATTATAATGCCACCAGCACCTCCCATCAAATGTGGATTATGTAGTTTGCATATATCTACTTGGGGGAGTGTTTTTATGAGTGAAGAAAAGGACACTGCTGGGCAAGGACAACATCACTGATGGATCTGGAAGTTACCAGGCAGTACGTTATAAATCAAAGCTGAGCATTTATCAGTAACTGTATGAGGACCAAGTGATGAGAAAAGAACTTTTAATTCTGAAAAAAAAATCAGCAAGTCAAGAGCAAAAAATGTCTAAATACATTCCCACATCTCTTTGCAGTCTGTGGCATTGTTGTGACTCATGAAACAATTTGTCTAAATCAACCTGAACTTTTGCACCTGCAAGAACGCTAGAAAGACCATCTCCAATCTCCTCCATCTCAGTCTAGGAAAATACAGGGACAACACAAATTTGCCACTGGAAAAGGAGGTATGAAGAAAGTACAGGACAGGTTAAAAGCTTGGAAAAGTGAACCAGCCCTAACCACTTTTTTGTTCTTCTAAGGCTTCCTAATCCTGGTCTAACAATATACCAGGCTCAAATTAGGTGCAACTTATGCTTCACTGAAGTTCATTTGTCTTTTCCCCATTTTTGTTTGGGAACATTTTATGTGTAAATTAAGATTTTCATACTGGGAATGCTTCTGTTAGACCAATTTTTGACCTAGTCAAAAACCCTATCAGATGCTGTAATCATTACTACATACGTCAGAGGAAAATGAAATCATTGATCTGTCTGTCAATAGGGGGACATCTTCCTAATCCCCTCAGTAAGTAACGTGTCTATTCTGAAACCTTATAATCTCTTTATCTTATGTAGTGTAACTGTAGACATTCTCATTATGGATACTTAATCCTCTCAAGTACGATAAACTTCTGGTCTCAGTAATACTACTGTGGCATTAAGTTCCTCATGCTCACTGGGTGTTCTGCAAAGAAGCATTTCCATTAAGGATTTTTATGTGTATCTCATATTCACTGTATGACCTGTGCTATATTACTGTGAGAACGGGGCTCTCCCGTTCACCCCCTCTCTCCATGGTTCTTCACATTGTAGGTTCATCTACAGGTAGATAGTTAGGAAAGTTGATCCAAATGAAACGGATGTTTTAATCAAATGTTAATGGATTATTTTATCTACAATAAAAATGGATAAATTATACCACATTAAATAGTATAAATTATATTACATTAAATCCCTGTATGGATATAAAAATTCAGAATGAAAATGGCTTTAATACAATTTAGCTCACATTGCTTCCAAAGTAAATGGAAATAAACCAAATGAAAACCACTTATATTTTGAATAACAGTATTTATAGTGGTTCAGTATAGTTCAACTCATCATTTTAAATTCCTATACTTTGTCACTTCAAGTATTTTTTCCTGAGTGTTCCCGTGCAAACAAATCTTCAGATCACCATCTTTTTAAATTTCCTATCTCACTCAACATTTCCATCCTTGACTTCCAGTCATTTTTGCTGTTACATTGATCCTTTTTATTTTACTGTATCTTTTCAATGTAGTATAACCAGGATGAAATAATTTCCATAATTAAGAGTGTTTCTACAGTGAAGAACAGCATTGCATTGATCTTTGCACACTTGTATATCTTCCTATTTAACATAAAAAACAGGCAAGATATTAGTTATTCTCTGTGTGGATTAAGCACCTGAATTTCAAGCTTGTCACAATAGCCACTTCAAGTCTTTTACTTGTAAAGCTCCCATTAGTCTGGAATCTAGTTAAGTAGCAAGAATTACTTTTCCCTAAGAAATGCAAGGTTGTTGTCTGAGTCAGCTCCTATACAAACCAATGTTTAACAGTGTAAAAGCTATTAGTCTCACCAAAAGCAGTTCCACAGTCACAGAAAATGAATGGATACTTTTGAACTTCCCAACTTGAATGTACTATGTCCACATCTCCACAAAAGCAGTGGACATTAGTAAGGAGAGAACAAGTTCACAGCTCCACTGTGAACCAAGTCTATGGTGATGTTACCCTTGACTGTGACTGTACCATAAGGGACTATACTACACATAAATAAGAGGAATTGTTTATTCCAATGTACTATGTCTGCTAAAAACAGTAATTTCAAGAGTAAATACTTGCTTCCTAACAAGTGGAGGTTGTCTTCTTTAAAGCTTTAGTTGATTGGAACAGCTCTGGATAAACTGGCTAACAGAAAAGCAGCGGTGTTTTACTGGGAGGCTCAATGGTGATGCAGGACAGATTACTCTCTGGGTAGATGATGCCAGGGACGGTTGGAAAGGACAACAAATGTAGCCAATGGGGTAGAATAGGAAAGCTGTCACACTTTGTTTCTGCTTGTTAAATCTGAATGCACCTAGTTAGTTATCTTGCCTGCTAACGCCTCCAATGACAAAGATAACAAGAAGAAGCTAAGAATACGTACCCCATGGGAGTGTCCATGGACAGACTTGCTGTAAACTTTGCTGCAGTCACCGGGACACCTGTTTGCAGTGAAACGCAGCTGGGGTGCATGTGTGTGTTTGTGTTTATTTTAAATAAACATGCACATACAAATAAAGACTCTCACCTACTGCCCCTTTGGTTAAAGGCCAGGCCTACTCACATATGCACTATTAGGAAAAGCACCTCCTCACTGAGAGTTTGGCAACTTTCCAAAACTAATGACATTTTGTCTAATTTTTTTTTCCCTTTGAACCTCAGTTAACATCTTCCCCAACAGAGCCCTCTCCAAATGGATCCAAGTGACAACCATCTCCAGACCATCAGATACCTCAAATGTGTACCCTGCCACACCCATAAGGCATGGAGCTCTGTTGAGTTTGGAAGAAAGTTTAAATCAGATTTCCTTTTAAAATAGTATTGTATGCTGCTTCATCTTGTGGCAAACAGGCATTTCAACTTTTTTTTGCACCTGAGAAGAGACCTCCATAGCACATTTCTAAAATCCAGCTGCTTGGTAGAAAATGATTCCTTGTTTTCTAGGATCTTTAAAGAGAACTTGGCTTGGAAACAAATCAGAATTGAGCTGTGACTAACCAGGGTGAAGGTTGCTTATATCTGCAGATTACCCCTCTCTGCTTTTCTAATTCACTCACCATGCCTTATCTTTCCATTAATCTTTAATAAACCTTCTTGTTAATTCCCCAAACACACACAATATACACAACAGCAGGATACAGTGCAAAAGCAGCCCATGGATATGAAGAAATAGGCAGTAAAGGAATCAAAAGGAGGGGAAACTTTTAGGATTAAAAACCACCTGAACTGCAGGTCAGTGGAAAATGATGAGCAATCAGGAGAAAGCAGTGGTAAGGGGCAAACTAGGGAGATGGCAGGGCCTTTTAAGGGTGTTAGTGTTTCTCTGGTTGTTGGATTCATTTTCTCACCAGGGCCTTCCACCCTTTCCAATCTGGTTACACTTTGACAAAAACAGGCAATCCAATTTCAAACTTGGAGCCTCTGAAATGTGCAAAACCCTCTCTAGGCTGACAACAAGAATATGGCTAGATTAAAAGGTAAATCCAATTTAACCGACCCCAGCAGAAATGGTAATCAAATTATACTGCCTCTAAATATGATAAATTTGGGGCTGGGACCCTCAGGGGAAGAGAAGGTGTCTTGCAAACACACCAACACAAAGAAACATGCTAAAGGGAACTGCTAAATCAATGGATGAATTGTGACTTCTACCCTCCCTCCCTCCCACAGGGTGCTTGATAAGCGGCTGATTGCTTCTAAAACATCTACTACCAATGTTAGGAACTGATTAAGCAGCTTACAAAGCACTGGGGGCTAATAGACAGGCCCACCAGGGAGACTGCAGCTCCGGAGTTAAGTAGCTTGCTATTTCGTGTCTTGATTATTAGAGATGAGATAGCAGAACATGCTGAAAAGATGTGGAAACTGTTTGAGACCTCAGATATCTGGCGTTTTTATTTTATATATGGAATCATTTCCGTTCTGTGACTTCACGAGCCAACAAAAGCCAGTTTTTTTCCTGTGGTTCTGGGTTCTGTAGCTTCCAGCTCTGAGGGGAATCTGAACTACCTCAGCTTAAGGTGTCAACTGAACATCCTGAACTGACTATGCTGCCCGTTACCCTGCAGAAAAGGCATGGATGGACAAGGAAAACATCAGTGGAAGAAGCTTAAAATAATGTGTTTTACATATCATTGACAATGGCATGAGAGTGTGAACACTGACGGTGCCTAGGTCAGCTAGCACATCTTACCTCACTGCTTCCTCCATTGTGCATCTAAGCACTGCAGCACATTTACCCTGAATTCCCTTTCCTTTCTTTTCAGTTCTTTTTGCCAAATTCTTCTTGTTTAATCTTGTGTGTGATAAAGTTCTGCTGTTCAGGCAGATGCACTGCAAGGTGTTCACTTAGCTCAATCAACACCAACACAAAGACACATTTTGCTGGCACATTATCTCTTCCACGGTCATGTCTGTCACACTACATTGCATGGCTTAACTTTGTGTAGTTTGCTTGAGCTTTTTCTTTTTCTTTTTTTTCTTTTCTTTTCTTTTTTTTTTTTTTTGTATTGTGGTAATGCCTAGCAGACTTAGTAAATAAGCATGTTGTACCACGGACTGTACAAACTCAAATTCCTGAAGAACTATTCTTTCAGGCAAAAGCGTAAATACTACTTGTCGCTACTTGTCTAAGGTCGGGCCTTAGACAAGCCTTCACGGCTCAGATAAAAATTTTCTCCTAGCAAAGTTCTCTTTGTAGCCTACAGTTTTCTTTCTCAGGTTCTTTCCAGCCCCATTTCAACACCGCAGCTCTAGGTTTTCTCTCTCTCAACACTAACCAATTGCCCTGTTAACTCATTTTTATATCAAACCATAAACCTGAGATGGCTTGGAAGTAAAGCTACTTACGTTTTGGTTAGCTAGAAGAGGGAACGTACAATTAGCATTGAAGATCCTTAGTAAAAAAAAGTAGAATTAGTTGGAAGAAACTTACCTGCTGGAGGTCCGCCAGAGAATAAAGATGGATTTGCTGGAGAAGATACTCTCTGGGAAAGATCCTGAAAAAGAGAAGAATGGATGCATTGACATGCTTCCAAAGGGATGGCTGTTTGACTTGAGAACTCAAAGATTTCTTCTCTTCCCTGAAAGTCTGCAGAGCAATGGTAATAGAGAGTGAGCTTGTCAGAAACTGGAATTATGTTACCTCGTAAACATTAGCCACTTTTCAACATTCCTCAAGGACCCAACAACTCCACAATTTCCACAATGAGAATGCATGCTATGTTAGTGTTATCCTCCGACTGCAGGTAAACATGTACCACGACATTTACAGTTGTCAAAAGCTCATCCAGAGCACAGAAGGTGTTTCTTTTAAAGAATTAACCCAGTAATAACAAGTAATTCAAGGTACACATTAAAAGTATTTCTGATGGGTTTTAATCAAATATTCCTGGCCCCTTAGAAAGCTGTAACTCAATTTCAGATGTGATATTTATTTTTTTTAACTGAAATAAATATATTGGGAAAAATATCAGTGCAGATACTTTTCTTTCAACATCAAGTTTACTGATATCAATTGCATTTTGTATACAGAAAATCTGTATTGGTATAGACTTTAGAATGACTTATTTGACAAAGATATATTTTCCTTACATAAAACATGGTTTCAGGCAAGACCATTGGTTATTGTCTGATAGACCTTGCTGTAAAGCTAAATTACAGAAACCGTAATAGAAAAGAGATGTCCTTAGAATGAGTTGCAGTACAATGAACAACAGGGTTAAAGCAAAATTATAGAGAAAAATGGACTTTGTAAAGTTAAGTGGATATTAGCAAGAAAATTTTATGAAAACCTGTGCATCTGCCATAAAGACATTGGGAAGACAAAAAGCGCATCTAATTAAAATGTCTATTTGTGAGCACACAGAGACACAACCAGCCAACCAGCTTTATTTTCCAGCTGCATAGAACAAACTTAATGCCATGCTCAGGTATCCTACAGAGAAGAGAATCACATCACTCCTGAAAAAAAAAAGCAACCAAATATGTCAAGAAGAGCAACTATTTTACAATACATGTTGCTTAGAGAAGAATTGTGAACTCAGTTCCTATATCACCATCATGCAGTTTCAAGGTAACGCAGAAACCAAATTCTTGATCTTATTAAACACACGAACAAAGCTCTGATGAAGATCAGTTTGTACAGGCAGAAAAACTGAATGATCAGAAAGACCACTGGACGTGTACAAAAAACCTCAAGATACTGAAAGGTTGATCTGAAGTTACATGATGGTAATACGAGACTAATGAGAAACTATAGAGGAACTCAAGAAATTTTAGAAGCTGGGACAATATAATTAGCCAAACCACAGATTAGTAGGGCTAGTAGTATCAATTGCCATCTTTGACAAAACACTGAATCTAAGAAATAATAGAAGCACCCTGGTTCATTCTGCTCTTATCGGTTGTGTTAAAGAATTATTTTAAGCTGATGCTTTCAAAGCTGTCTTGCAGGGACCAGGGCTCTTCACTGCTGTTAAAATGAGTGGTACAAAGCCCCATCCTCCTTTTTGTACTTTTGAAAAAAATCTAAGCTTTATCAGGGTGGGAGGGGAAGAGTCCTGCAAGGCACTGACAACTGGGCACTGCCAATTTCACGGCACTCTGGAGCAAGACTATGCCCTTGCTCCTTCTGACTCACCAAGCACGTCCGCCCTATGCCACTGCTCCTATGAGAGGTGATCGTGTTTCAGTGGCTCTGCTGCATCACACCTTCATAATACATTTGGCACAATGTCAAAGGCAGCTAGAATACAGACAAAATCCAGGTATCAGACAACATGTGACATTGGGATTCCTCATTTGCACATAAAAATTATTAAAATTGATTGCTAAGGAGTCAACTCTGAACAGCATTTTGAAGCCATTAGTATTTTTCAGCTCTGATAGAGTTTCTCTCATTAAAATTTCCCCATCATTCTCCCCTGATCACATAGGCAGGCACTAAACAGCGTGGTAGCTTTGCCAGGAACTGTATTATTTGCTGACGCCCTTACAGCGCTATTAAGGAAAATAATTAGCTAATGAAAGATTTCCTTTTTCAGGCTACAGAAAGTCTGTAGCCTGAATAGCCCATAAGGCAGAAACTGTAAATGACTAATATCAATGACTAATATCACGTTCCCCTGCCTTCAAGGACTGCATTTTATTTCCTGCAAGTTCTAACTCCTAAAAAGTGTGCTGATGAAGAGCAAACCGAGGATCAAGTGACCGCCTTTGCCAGGCAGGTCTCAGCCAGCACAGGCCCCGGTGACAGTCATGCTCTCCCTGTATCCACCTCCCTGGCCCTGAATCATGTTAGATTGCAGCAGCAGCTCTGCAGACCCAGCCTCCAACACTCTTCCTCCCTTCCAAATCTATTTCCAGGAAAAGAAGTTGGCACCGCCTTCCCAGTCTTACGTAAGGTAGACACACACACGCACACAGATGGATGGCACTCCAGTGACAGGAGTGCCTATTTGCATTGCTATGGGAACTGAGGCATTAAAAAACCCTCAGTAAGTAAGGCTGACCTGGCTTCAGATTTGCAGTCCTTCTATTGTCTCAAAAATCACAATTTGGTTGTGGTGGGCCACAGAAAATCAGCTGAGCAGCTGTCACTTACATCAATAACAGCATTTGCAAAATTTCTTAGGAAGCAATCAGACCAGTCCCTGGGCCGTTCCCAGTACATCCAGTGGTGCGAAGCTACCCATGTCCCCCAAAGCCTAGAGCAAACAGCTCCATGAGCACGAAAACGCTGCAGTGGCCTAAAAAGCTCAGTCCCTCATCTTTTGAAATATAAATGGTGTGCCTTCACCTCACCTGTGGTGAGCTGAAGAGTTGTTTCAGAAACACATCTTGCTGTGCTGCAGGTCGGGGATTACAATCCCCTCTAAAAACCACCCACTAGTCCCACTTGGAAAGGCAACCCAAAGCCAACAGCTACCTGAACAGAACTTGTGAAGCCACCTCCCAAAAATGCATCTGCTTATCACCAGCGTTATCAGCCTCTAGTGGGTGGGGAACAGGAGCACAAAAGGCACCAGAATATCAGACTCAAATGCATATATGAAAAAACAACACTATAAAACACAAGTAAATCAGCTGGGGCAGGAAACCCATGCAGACTAAGCAGCCCAGCAACCAAGAAAACGAACGCCACCCGGTTTCCACTGGCTCGCCTGTCCGCACAGGTTCTCTGACACTAGAGAGGTGATGGCTTATATGAAATGTTTTTCAGTAGGGGCACACAGGAATAATTCGATGTCTCTTGCTTCTTGACTCAAGACACCTTTTCTCAAATAGCTGGTAGGAACTTAAAGTCTTTGCCATCTCCAGCCCTCTGCTGATAGTGATTGAAATTGGCCACAGGAAACCAAAGACAGCAGAGTACAGCAGGTGAGACAGGGCTCTCACGCCACTGTGCCACTGCGTTAGCGTCTGGACAAAGTACTACATGGCAACCAAATCAACTTAAAATCACGTTTGTGTCTAAAAATTTAACATGGACTGCAGAGCAGGCTGGGATAACTACACTTAAAAACAATTCACTAGAAAATACATATTTACTTTCTTCACGAGAAGGAACTTTGAACTTTCATGCTGGGGTTAATTTAAGGCCTTGATCCGAGAACATGTGCTTGCATTTGGTGCTCTAAGTTTTTCTCCTTGATATAAAGGTCCTTTACAAACACCAAATGGGAAATTTCTGATAAGTCATTTAAAAGCAAAATAAAAGATGTCAGTTTTGTAAATCTTTTGATTGATGCTCTATAAGGAACTGGATCTTTTTTTTTTTAAAGTTGATCAATTAAAAGCATTCAATAAACATTGTCCTTTCTGTCAAATCTTAAAGCACAGAAAAAACTGGAGTGAGCTAGGCAGAGGTCAAATGCAAGATGTTAGGACTCATCACAATAAAAACTCAAACTTCTACTGCTTCAGAATGTGACCTGTGACCCCTGAGAGGCAAATGGTATCGAGCACATGTCCCACTAAAAGCACCTCCTAAGCTTTCACGAGGTCTGGAAACTCCCGGCCCAGTTTCATCGTTGATGCAAAACAGAACAGTCGTGAGTCACAGGACTGCTGCGCTGCAAACCCTGGCTACCAGTCAGCATCAAGTCTGCAATGAACAAACTAAGTTCAATGCTAACCAGCCCTTTAGCTTTGCCAACTCCCTTGAACAATGAAATCCAAAGTCCTATTGGTTAAAGGTCTCTAAATTGCTTTATTGTAGTGTGCTAGAAATAAGAGCAATTGATGCAAGCAGGAAAGAAACCCACCACCTGAGACTTTGGGTCCAACTAAAACAGAGAATTGAACATTCTCAGTTTGTGATTATTATTTCTTGTTTGACATACATTATAGTCTGAAGCAACCTTCAGGCAAGACAGAGCCAGAAATTTCATCCGTTCCCTTTCAGAGGATCTTATCAGGTAAGTATTTGCACAAACAAAGGTTATCTTTTAGTGTCCTCCTGCAAACAGAATCACTGATAAGACTTTGCTTTTTGCATTTGGACAAAGTGTGTAGTCATGGTGCTTTGTTAGCAGTAAGTAATTGCTCTGCATTTAAAGCCTGTTTATCATCAGCTTGGGTAATTTTTCTCCAATGGGTTAAATACCCTGACAGCTCTGCTAAAGCTACAACCAATTAATCTGCCCAAGCCTGACACTACAACCAAAGTACCAACGTGATAAGCAAAGCGAACTCTTCTTTTTACACCACAATCAAAAGAAATCAAGTTAGCTGGCAGGTGGGCACAATCAAGTCTCTTTTGTACCAAAAAGCCTGTTGAAAATGGAGATGGGGGCGGGGGGGGGAGGGAAGCTGGCACCACGAGTTCATGTGCCAGCCAGGAGTGTCTTGTTTGACCAGGATGAGAACTGTATGACTGAGCTCTGACTCACGGCAGATGCAGATGCACCGGTCTAGCACACAGCCACGTTCAGATGTCCTCTCCACCCCTTTGCAGGAAGCTGCTACACCCACAGCTGGCGCAGCACCACAGATACCAAGTCCCTTTCCTCAGCCAGCACAGCTCATAACCTGGCACTGCGACTGACACCACCACCAATTTACTTTTAAGCTACTGCACCAGCTGACAGGCAAGCACATGCTGATTTCCACTGCTCCCGCTAGGCTGAACACATTTTTTACCCCCCTGAACGAGTGGCAACAGAACCTCTTAAATCCCTGCAGCGTGCACAGCCAACAGCTGTGGTTCTGCGTGCAGCACACAGGCAGGAGCAGCACACGCTCTGACCTCCTTGAGAGCACCGCATTTTTTTCAGTTACTATTCGATTTTTAAAAAAAGTAGAGAGGGATGTAAGTGACTTGCCAGTTATCCCAAATATATGTGGCAGGGTAACAACATCTCTTGCTAGGCTTTCTCTTGCAATTCATTTGACGTGGAGTCTGTTAATTTAAGTTAGAGAACAGCAACACAGATGAGAGGTAAAGGTAGGATTTTTTTTCCAGTGTTTCTAATTCTTATAGTTTTATTCAGGCTTTTGTAATATCACATTTCCTTGGAAATCTCAGCTCCTGGAACTATGTTGGGAGAGGAGAACCCCAAACGTTCCAGTCAAATAAAAAAGTTACTCGGGGAAGTGGGACCTTGGGAAACCTGGTGATTCAGAAGTCAAAAGGCAGTAATAAATTAATAAAATAAAAATAGTAATAAATTTCAAAAGGCACCACTTATTTAATTCTTGAGGTATTTACACTAGATTAATGTTTTTTTGTTGTTGTTGTTGTTATTTTTTCTAATTCTAGGGGTTTGGTTAAAAAAGCATTTGTGAACCATTTCAATTTCGTGAGGTATGAGCACTTTTCTGACTATGTCCTGGGAGCAGCCATTCCCTAAATAACTTCAACCCACACTAAGTGCTAGATTTATTATCAAGTATGTCCAGGTAAAGTACTGTTTCACAGCATTACGAAATGCCCCATGAGCATCCCTAAAACAGTTAGTCTCATCATTCATCAGCAATCCTGAATCAGGATATAAACTTCCAACTAAAATGCAGTGCACTAACTCTCTCTCCCCTCTCAGGTTACTTTAGTAAGGTTATGGCAACATTGTGAAAGGCAAGAATTGCTACAGATCAAACTGAGGAATCAAGTACCACTGATACTAAAAGCAGGACGCAGAGAATTAGAGGCACGCAGTTTTGTCTTGAAATCAAAATAGCTTAGATCCCCCAATTAACTTGAAATGAAATGAAGAAGAAGAAAATGTTCTCTGTTCTTCTCAGGTGCACTTCTGAATCCTTGCAGTTTGCTGCTGCAAGTTCTGATATAAAAACACAGGAATGAAAATGGTAATATTTAATGGCAGCATCCACAGGTAAAATTTAATGCAGCATCCACAATTAATAGGAACTTCTTTCTAAATCAGTGTATTATTTCAAAAAGTAATCTAGTCTCAAAAAGAGAATGAAAACTACCATTTTGAAAGATGCCTAATATTACTGATCTATTTGACAAGGAGGTGCAGATGTGCCCCTAAACCTGAAAATGCTAACATCAACACTGGAAAACTTATCACATACGCCCTGGCATGCTCCTCAGCTGGATGCTCACCATGGTAGAGCACTGGTTTGTGTGCTTTTAATCTAACTTTGGCTTAAACAGACTGCAGTACTGCCTCTGCCCGTGGCTGCTCTGGCACATCTCGTTGCTCCAGCTCTGTTACCTCCAGTTGAAATGAAAGCTCAAAGTCACCTTAACTCCATCCTGAGCCCACTATAGTATTAGCTAAATGCTTTTTGCAATGTTAACTTGAAAGGAGCCTGCAAACGCAGTTACTTCTTCAAAAATACAAGAACTGAAGCAGAGGTGGTGTGTTTGTAAGAGCTCCACAAACAGGCATGCTTGATGTTAGCTACTGCAATGACCACATACGCGCAGTATCTATAAAAAACAACAAATGGCGCACACATACTTTTCTGCATTTGTCTTCTCACCTTTCCTCACTTTTAGGTGTTGTTTGGTCTTAAGACTGCATCCTCGCAGGATATCCAGATAACCTCTTTGAATGCATTTCTCTCCCTCCCTCTTCCCCATCACCTGTACAACACATTTTTTCTTTTTGTTGGTTTCTCTTAACTCAAGAGCCCTGTGCTATGAAATCACATCTTTCTTTTCCTCTCCTGCTCAAACTTTCTTTGTACAGTCTACTGCTTTCACTAGCCGTGTCTTTGTTCTCTTGCTTTGGGATTTTTCCACTCTCCAAATGGCCTACCCATTGCAGAGAAAATGGAGAAAAACACTCTCCTTTGACAGTCTGGATATGACTTCATGACCTTCTGTTGTCCTTGGCCTGAAAGATGACCTGACATAGCCCCAGCTTCACGTATGTGAGGTATTTGGTGGTATAGTGATTGCATAAGATCAATTGGGAATCCTGTGATGTGTTTAGACAGGTTCCCCAATTGCCACACAAATATTTTGAAAGTAATCTACCCCTGTGTCAGAAGTGATATGTCTAAGGCCACACTGTAGGAAGTGACAGGACTCTATTGTTCAGCATAACTGAATTTGGGCTTGTTCTGCTTCGTGCGGACAGACCAGCAGGCTCAGCCAAGACCACGCGTCTGCAGCACTGGAGGCGTACCTTTAAACCTCCTCCTGCAACAGCAAGCTCCAATTTGGTCTTCTTGTAACACACTAAGCAACGTATCCAGCACTGGAGTTCTGCTAGGTAGGACTAATACATTGCTGTTCTGGAGTTGGTAGGCAAATGGTATCATACAAAGGAGGCAAGTAATGTCTCTGGGAAATTTTTCCATATAGTTCTCACCACCATACAGAATGTCTGCTTACAGACAGAGAGCACTGGAATGAACACTAATGTACAGGGGAACTGTTGCAGAGTATCTTACCTGGTGCCACTGCCATCTGTCTATAATATCTGGGCTAGCAACACTTAGGCTGCAAGTTTAGGTCTGTAGCTGAGAGAGCAGAGTGCCCAAATAGAGCTCCAAGGTTAACCTAGGTTACCCCACCCTACAGTAGACATGGAAATACCTGAAGATTTCCCAAAAAATCACTCTGGCAGTTCTTTGACCTGAAAAGCCTTCAACCATAACAAGAACAGAGGAAGACAGACCACGGCAGAGGAACACGCTGTTAGTGCATCTAATGCCTAGAGACTAGGTAGAAAGGACAACCAAGGAAGAAAGCACAACCAGAATAACACTTGCACCATTCTGCACAGCTTCACAGAATAACCTAATCATTCAATGGACATGGTGATTCTTGCTCTCTTTCCTAGCTATCAATTTTAACGACTCGATCTTGTTTGCTTGTGCCATTCAGTCATCATCCTGCAATCAGCAGGCTGTGGTGGGATTTGTACAGCTCCACTCGTACTAATTCTATGCTGGCTCTAGGTTTCAGTCTTGTATGCTTCAGTCTGAACAGCATCCACATAAGCAAAACAAGCGAGAACTTGTCGAGTAAAGATATTTGAGGCAAATTATGTCTGTTGCAATGTTGAAGTGACAGCCACAGCAAACTAGGCATAATAACATCCCTTGTAAAACAGAGAGCTCACCAACAGGCTTGGAGTCTCAGCTGGCTGATCTCTGAGGAACGCTGCCGATACGCACCGGCGGAGGGCCTTATTTCTCCTCTCAGCCAAGGCTAGTTTCCTTTATTTTTTTTCCCTTGTAAATATAAAGAGTTTAGAATCTGGTGGAGCAATAGGTGAAAACAAATCATTATAACTGATGAAGACCACTTTTATTGTGAGCCTTCTAGCTACTTTTAGGATTTCTTCCACTTCTTTTCCCTTCTTCCTTCCTTTTTTTCTTCCTTTCTTTCTAGTCATTTGCTTCTTCGAACTTCACTGTGGTTCAGCCCTGAGTTCCCTGCTAGATGCCAAGTTTCACAAAGTTCCCAAAGTACCTATCTATGCACACCAGGCATTATAAATAACACTTCCACATTTAAACCAACTGGATCCTGAGCTAACCTGGTTTATAGCCATCTGGAATTCTTCAGAAAAAGTGACTTGTAAGCACTGTAAACAGTTTTGTCTTCCCAGAGGACACCAAGAGTTTCCAACTTCATTGACATCTTTGTTTTGTGATCTGGGTTCAAGAGCAAGGTATAGATTTAAAGATGATGATAATGCAAATAATATTAATAAAAGAAACCTCAGAGTGATCTGCTTTTCCCTAATAAGGCAGGCTCTATCAGTGTCCCAAAGGCAGCAAGGTGCCAATACAATTAATCAGTCTGTTTTTAGTTCTCCCTAGACAGCAGTATTAACAGTTTGTTTCAGTCTGTTTATACGGGTCTGACAGGTCTTCAAGATGCTGTGTTCACTTGCTCGTGATTAATAGTCATTCACATACTAAGGTGAAGACCAAGCAGAAAAAGAATGTTTTTAGAGCTGGACAGATAACTGGATTCTCTCCCCCCTGGCCTTTCATTTCTAACTCGGAAACAGTACTAAATTTAGGAATGCTCTCTCATCATATTGTTTATAAACTCCTCCTTTTCTTGCAACTTGCCCATGTGAGAACCAAAGGGAAATTTAAGTCCCTTATTTTCTTCATTTACTTGTCAGTTGTGCTCTGTAAAGCCATTACATTTATAGTGAGAGAGTCTGCATGCTGTGATACTACACGTACAAAGCAAAGCTACTGGGACCAGTTTTGAGCAAGGAACGTTTGCTTCCCGGAAAAGGACTTTTCTTCCTTTCCATCTCTGCAAACCTCTTTCAGGAGATCTGAGGAATCAGCTGAGCACCAAAACTCACCCCAACAGACTTCACAGTCTGAGAAGGAGCTGGACTCTAAGGCGTGTTTTGTGCTTTTGAAACATTCCTTCAGTGCCTTTTACAGCACTTTTAACAAGTCCAGCCAAACTGGAGATGCTTCCCTTGTACAAAACCAATGCCTTAACATTCTCACCCTTCTTGGGCTGCGGTCCTTCTCGCCACCATAGAGAGCTTTAACTTGAGACAGTGCAAAGGAACCCTTAGACAAAAAAAGGGAGCATTTGCTTCATCTCCCCCTCCTGCCATTTTGGGGGTTCCTTTCTGATACAAGGAGCAAGCCTCCAGCAGTGCCCAGCCAATACAGCAGCAAATACATCCACCCAGCTACAGCCGTAAAGCAGGAGGACGAGTTGGACTCGATGATCGTAGTGGGTCCCTTCCAACTTAGGATATTATATCATCCTATGAATTTGCACACACTGCTACTACTACTTCTCCCTTTTTTTCTTGTGTTAAATGCTTACCATAATATTTTAATGACTTTTTTTTCTGTCTCTTCACCAAGCCCACCACCCAAGAAAAGATCACACACAGATTTCTATGTTAATTTTTGTCTGTTCTTTCTTCTGTCCATTTCCTGAGCACTTGTCCACTTGTCATCTCTCCTTTTTGGAGGCAAGTTTCTGGGTTCCCTCTTTGTCCTGGTTTCTTTATTAACCCTTCATTTCCTGAGATCCCTTCCCTATCATCTCCTTCTCTCAGCTCTGGCTCTTCAAATCTCCTCCTCCTCCCGGCTTTCTGTCATCCCTTTGTCTCTAGTTCATTGATTTCTCTGTTTAGACCTCCTTTGATCTCTCTTCTTTCACCCTCTGACCAAGTCCCTTCAATCTCTTCTGCCTCCTCCTGTCTATTTTAATCAGGGCACTCTTTTCTTCAACATTAATCAGAAGGCATAATTTCTTTTCTGTCACTTTTCCTGAACAGCAGCATTCACAAATCTTGTTCTCCTTTTAGTTTTATTGCAGTCAAAGAGGATGGCATAGGAAAAACTATTATAGCTGAAGAGCAAGACAGCTCTGCATGATAATACTATCTTCTGCAGTAACAGAAAAAGCATCCTAATTTTTAAAATGCCACAAGCTGCTCTACCAAATGATGGGAATTGAGCAGTAAGACACAGACAAACACATACTGACAACTCAGTGGGTCTGATACAAGAACTCAGTAGTGCTCTCTCCAGAAACCTGCTGCTATATCCTTCTCCTTGTTGTTCTTGAGGTAGTTATTCAAAGCAATGATACAGATTATCCGCTGAATAGCAGACTTCACCTCGCTCCTCACCTGAGATAATAGTTCAGTCTCATGTTCCTCTCAGAGAATTCAGGTCCCCCATTCCTAAAACATCATGCTCAAAGCACAGCCACTGATGCCACCTGCTTTCTTGTCCTTTGGAAGCTCATAATTTCAAAATAGAGGCTTTCCTATTTGTGGACTGGTCTTACAAATGCTTACAGATGAATTTACCACTGAGTCTGCTGCATGCACGTGGAACCACCCACCTCACAGCATGGCACAGGCAGAGCTATCTCCCCATCTCTTTAGGAGATCCAGGACAAAAGTAACTTGGCTTTTTTAAGGTCACAACCATGGCTTGATTGTTTTAAGAAGATTATTTATTTTTAGCTTGTTAGAGAGACGCTGCAGCAGCTAAATGGACTTCCAAAACAAAGTTCACTTTTTACGAACCACTGCTTCCACCAAAGAAAACTCAGAACTCAATAGGAAACACCTTCTGCTGTGCTGTGAACATGTATTTTCCAAAAAACAAAACACTCAGCATAGCCATGTAATGGATGGAAAAGATGGTGACTGGGCAAGAGCATGACTGTTCTGGTATCACGTAACTCATGAGTTGGGTCACTTGCCAGGGGACTGCATCTCCCTCTACATTTCTGTGAGATCACATCACAGAGGAGGGCAGAAGTGCTCAACAGTTGTTTGATTCTATGCCATACCGTAAGCTGGTTCAAAGGTCCTGACAAGGGCTACCATACTGTGAGTACTTGAAAGCCAGATGCTGTGGCACAGACCATGAAGTATCATACCCAGCTAAAAATACTCATGCACAGTCAAGAAGCCTGAGCAGCAGTAAAAGATGCTCACCACAATGTGTGACCTCTGCGCTAATAGTTGTTCAGAACAACTTCAGTTATTTAGACCCTATAAAACCTACTGGAACAATTTTCTTTGGCAGTAGGTATCCCAGCTGCCCAGGGAAGTTCAATACAAGCACAACATCTTTCTAAATGGGTAATGTCTTCAGGACTAAATCATGAGAACAACAAAAAAAAGTGACAAGACAAGGAAACTACATCCTTGTACTATATGTTGTCTGTGGTTCTTACCTTCTACGCAAATCTTCAGCCACTGCTGCTCTGCAGCTGAACAAATAGGCTCGCAGAGATTTTAGCTGCTGTCTCAGGCGTACAACGGTTGCCAGAGGTTCAACGTGCTTGTACAACATGGGATTTTCCTGCTGAATATCAATCAATGGCTCCTCATACACATATTCCAGGAATTCTTTGGCTTGCTTTGATACCTGAAAAACAAAGCAATCAGTTTAGATAGGCTTTCCTCCCAACTCTTTTTAAGTAGATCCTCCCTTCTATGATTCGTCAGCCATTCTCTACATCTGAAATCTTATTCTGTTACCAACTACAGATGAAAACAGAGCTGAGAGAGTGCCAATCGTCTCTGCTTATAGCTAATTCAAACTTCATCAAGCCCTTCAAAGTTGAGTGCATGAGATAATTGCTTACTTACCCAAATTACAGTGATATTTGCAGCCACACTTTTTCACTGCAGGGTAACATAGCTTACTAGATGTTTCTTTAAGTCTAAAAACTGTGATCACCAAGTTTCTTCCCTGTTAATATTTTTATGTTTGTGTGTTGTTTTCTTTTTGACAAGAAACAAGTGATTGAGTAAGTGCCAAAGCACAACACTGGAAAAGGAAACACACACACTGCAAATCCAATTAAACTGTGCTGTCCCAGGATATAGAACTCCACTGCAAAGTTCTACTCCCATTTGTTTCATGCTTAGCCAAAACGGCTAAAATAATGTAAAAAGAAAATAATCAGAAGCACATCTATCTTTTTTTTTTTTAATACAGATAAATACAGTTGGGTTTTATGGGTATTACTCATTTGCAGTGTTTCATCTGCAAGAAATTCTTCTTATGCCATTTTCATGATAGTGCTCTGTTCTATCTCCACCTGCAAAGCGCTACTGTAATCCTGATAAACTAATGGGATTTTTATTCCCACTAGAAAAGATACTCTATTTTCTGAGGTGAGATGGCCAAATTCCCTCTCATTCCTTATTTCTGCATTTTATCACAGCTGGAAAAGAGAAGGTAGGATTATCTGAAATGAGCTGCAAATTGCTTGAAACTGTGCTATAGAAATACTATGTGTTCCACAATTCAATTAGTCCTCCTGGACCTTTAAATCAGTGTTTACACTGGGTTGAGGGAGGGATGAATTAGGCTGACTGTGCTACCTTTTATGAATTTAACAAAAGGAGAAAGGGCACACCATAGCCTCTTGAGATTTAGGATGTCATTTCCCTTCTGGTGGTGTAAGTTAGGAAGCAGGCAGAAGCAATATAGATCCTTATGAACAGCACCACTTCCAGTAACAGCGCAGGGTACTAGCTATTCACAGGGGAAGCAAGCCCTAAATGTAACCTTTTCATAATGAATAATAAACATATAGCAAATAATGCCAAGGACAGCCTTACCACCAATAACTACACAGATAATAAGCTGTGTAATTTTAAACACAACAGACCATAACCCCAGAGGTTTCCCAGGTCCCGAAGCTGTATTAAACAGCTCACTTATTTCTATTAAACATCCCACTCATTTCTTCTTCTTTTTCCAAAACAACGCATGCACAAGGAATTGTGCAGTCTGAATGGAAGCACAGGTAACATGCTGTGTAAGGAGCAGCACAGGCAACTTGGATTTTATAGACCAAAACTCTACAAACTCCAAATATGTCACATTTTTAAACACTAGCAATGTTGAAGTTTTATTAGACATGCTAACTGCAGTGCGCAAAAGAGACCACAGTTAAACAACTACTTTCAAACTGCTTTTATAATCATTAGACTATTTGGCTGTAATATCTCAGCCATCTCCTGATAACCATGCTATCTACAGTAAATATTATTCATCTTCCAGTGATGGGAAAATTAAGCTACACGTCCAGTGATTCCCTAGGAGGCACATGAACGCTGGTACAGCGAGTGGCACCTCGGAGGAGGACTGGGTGCTCAGTGTTGACTTGGTAGTCTTAGTGATGGGCTCCTCATCCACCTGCCCTGCTGCCTCAGGAACCATCGCGAGGGGATTCCTGTCTCAGTGCTACATCCCTGCCTGTGCACACTTGTACCCCTGTACAGGGGAACTCTCCTGAGGCTGCAACGTTAAGAATACAGAAACAAAAAAAAACCTCCAGAACTGCAGTCACCCCAGTGACTCTGCAGTACATATGGACTACGATACAAAGTTTAAAATTACATCTGTTTTTTTTCCCTTCATAGGAGCTTTACTTCATATTAGTACAGAGACTGGACAAAGAGCAGCTCCTCTCCATCACTCAGTGTGTAGCCCCATGCCCTTTCTATTGCACAAACAGAAATCCCAGAGGACAAGTATTACTGTTCAGCTCTGGTGCTGCATGACCTGAGGGAAGAGGAGAGAAGCGAACCTTTCTCCTTGTCAACACAATGGACCCGCAGAGTGTTGATTACAGGAAAAGCAGCTTTGCCCAGCATCACCGGCTGACAGGCAGGTGTTGGCTTCACTCTGCATGCCTGACACACGCATTTACAGCTCATGTAAAACATTAACTCACGTTACCAAGCATAGCAAAGTTACAAGATGCTGAAATGCAATCTTACATTGGGAATGGTCAGGCAGCCATAATAATTCCGGTTGCTATCAGCCAGTATACTAGTATGTGTATTAGCATCCACACAGTCCACCAGTTTTACTGGGCAGACTAGATAATGCTATTAAAAACGCGAGCAGGAATGAGAAGATGCAAACTGCAAGAGATTTTTAGCTTTAAATGTCATACAAGGATGGACGCTAACATTTCCAGACCTTTCTATTCTAAAGGCTGCAAATTTACAGCTCAGAACTCAATCTACCAGAGTCAGCCTCCCTTGAAGCTTTCTGGCATAGGGACTTCATTTTCTGCTATGCTGTCTGGCATTTTGCACAGGCTGGAACCTACCTGAACCAAACTGCAGAACTTACTGGTTTTTGCGTGTAAGCAGGGAAAACAGCTGGCATAAGTAAAAGGAAGAAGGGATGTTGAAAAGATTACCTCTTTTCTTTTCCCTTCACACAAACATGAGAAACACAAATAGGAAAACAGTAGGGAGACAGAAAAAAAAAAAGTGAACCTAGGGACTGCACTGCTGCTTTGGTTATGACAGAAGACCCAATGCTTAACCCCCAAGTCCTTTGAAAAGAGCTTTTATTGCAACCAAGGGGATTTTTCTTTTCTTATCCATGTGCTTTCAGGTGTTAAATGCATTGTTGTTTTTCAACATGGTATGAGAAGACACATCTACAGATTTCTACTGCTTCTGTTTTTTTCATGTCCTGTCTTGCCAAAAGCAGACAAGAACCTCTCCATCTACAAAACTTACTTAATTGATACAAGACACTATTCAGGTGTGCAGGACTTCATGAAACACAACAGAGAAACATGCCCAATTACATTATATCACCATGAAAGTCCATGTCCTAGAGTATGCAGCAATGCTTGTTTTGCCTGAGACAGATATGACAGACAGAATAATAGTAAATTATTACTACCAAGATCTCCTCAAGGAAGTGGGACAAGACATCCGTCTTTGCCAAATCAGCACATTTAATCAATATGCTGCTAAGCAATCAAGGCAGTTTCATTACCAATGTTAAGTGTGGCAGCCAGCACTAAACTGCTTTTTAGACCATACAGAAGAAATGAAGATCAAACCTTATCTCTGAATGGCAAAAGGAGATGTGGATGTAAAAGTACAGGCAATATGTGGTCTAACTCAGAAAAGCACTGCTTAGCTGACATGGGCGTAGAGCAAGGACAAAATAAAAGCACACATATGCACAATTGAAAAGAAAGGGAAATATTGATAAGAAATCCAACAGATTTCACAAAAGTAACAAGAACTACTTGTTACTTTAGTCCTATACAAGGATGGAATGGAATTGAGGAGATCCAACTTGTGATCTCAGCTCAGTGATGACACTGCCACTGTGGTACATGATGTCCCCTTGACCTTCTCTCCCCATCTCAGCTCCTGCTCCAATAGCTGGGGATGCTATAGTGTTTTCCGAACTAAGGAATGGTGTTCCTTTCTTAAATCCACCTCTCAGAGTGCTTTGGCATAGAGACTGGCAAAGTACAGGCTGGCACAGAATTTGGTGTGTTCCCAAGCCACCTCACAACTGTTCTGCCTGTCTACAAAAAGGGAAAATTAATTTCTCACTATAAGAGTTGCAGTACGTTAGATTTTCAACAAGAGCTTAAGCTTAGAAGTCCCATTTCATTTTATCCCTCAACTGCCTATACCTACACCACAGGAAACAGAGCATAGAGCAGTTTTTACACTGCAGACTTAGAAACCAAACCAGTTTATTTTCTTGGCAGTATCACTGACACCTTGCTATGAGGTCTCTTTATCTTACCATCCACTTGCTCCACATGAGGGCTACCTGTAAGGCTCTGGGCTAGCAAGTTTAGTCCTTGGCAAAAGCATCCAAAGAAAGAATTCTTAAAAATTTATTCCTAGCTTCTAGGAAAAGGAGTTGTGTTTTTTTTTTTTTTTGTCTCCGCATGTAGGAGCTTTGTAACTCTGAAAAATCTTGCATTTCATGGCTCAAGACTATCATCTTCCTGATGGCAGGCTCTGGCTACCTTTTAATAATCTCCCCTTCTGACAAATTTTCTTCCTCAAGAGAGCTGCTTTTCCTCTAATAGGGCATTTACTGGTTATTTTTTTCCTTTTCAAATAGCCCATAATAATAATATTCGCAGACACAAAACATCAAACAGTTTCTCCTAACAGTGGCTGCTAGGTCTGAAGCTCTAGTATGATCTGGTTTCCTTATGAGTTCATTGTTGTTTCAGCATATGCCCTCTGTGATGGCAAAACAACACCGCTACCACGTTTGTTGGCCTAACACTTTGAGGTATGCGATCAGTTTCCACTATCTAGCAACCAGCCATTGAGGCAGCAGCAATAGCAGATTACTGAAGTTTTAGAAAAGCTGCTTGTGTGGCAAGTGAACAACCACAGAATTTTCACTTTATGTTATTTTTGATTGTCTGGCCCAAACAAGAGCTACAACAATGTCCTGGTGTTCTGGAAATGTTTGTGCCAAGAGATGGGACATACTGGGCTTTTGCAAGCACCATGCTTGGGTTATGCTGGTTTCCAACAGGCATTTTCACAGTTTTAGTATTCATCACTAAACACTATCAATCCACAGTCCCAATCGCTCATCAAACAAGCACTCTTCAAGGGCTTAATAACTGCAAAGGTTAGGGCTAAAAGAGAGGCTTCAGTATTCTGTCCTTGAAGTTATCTGTCCCAGATAAGCAATGATGGAAAAAACGCCACCAAGAAGAGGAGTACGGCTGCTCCTGTGGAGAAATGCCTCAGGCCTGGGTACGGAAATTGTAATGAAAACATCTGCCTTGTTAAGAATGTGTGGATTCTTCAGGCCAGGCTAATTCTGGCAAGAGGGACAAAGCAGACAGTACTAGCAAACAGTGCCCTTAACCCTCAACCTGTTGTGATGTCTGTGTTTCTATCTAAACAGCAATTCCATTCACTTGCTAGCAAACCAACCTGCAGGGAGATTACCTTGTACTTGGAAGTATCCCAGTTATGAACCAGCCGTGCAGGGATGAGGAAGCTGTCATCCACGTGGCAGGTACTGCAGTAATACCATCCACTGTAGCTGCACACCTTGGCTTTCCCATTGGACAAGCCTATGGAGCGCTGACAGCCTGGACAAGAGAGAGGAGAAAAGACTGGGTTTGCATAACATGCCAGAGGAGCACACTCAGGATGCAGTAAGAAGAGTAATTATTCCCTCATCTGAGGTCTTTTAAAGAAAAACAAAGAACAACAAACAAACAAACAAGCAACCCTCCACAATCAGTCATTTCTCTTTCCTTAAAAATAGATAAATAAATATCTCTATTCTAGGACACTAGTGCTGAGAAAACATACTAACTTGGGCATCTAAGTCAAAGAGAGTTCAGAGTGCAGTCAAAAGGTATTTAGCACTTCTCAAGAAACAAAGAAGACCAACTGTGAGATGCTGGGCGTTTAAAAGCCATGGCCATCTGAAAAACATGACCTGCAGTCTAGACAGAAAACACCAGCCCACACTGCGGGCTCACTCCAGACAGCTCCCGTTTTCCCGCAGCAGAACGGCGAGCAGCCGCAGCCTGGGGGAGCACAAGCCAGCTCCTGCTGACAGCCAGACAGGACGCCGACTGGGCAGGTAGGACTTCGCCACGGAATCAGCACGTGGCAAAGCACAGCCAGACCTCGAATACCAACTGCGAGCAGCAGGCACACTGAGCACAAGTAGTCCACGATCAGCAGTAGTGGGGCAGATTGGTTCCCTGCATTAAGTAATGAAGAAGAACTAATGAAGACCTCTCCTTCACCTGACCACCTGTTTTCACAAAACACAATAAAGCCACTGCACTTGACACCCTTGCCTTTCTCTCAGCTGTGGCTAAAAGGGGCCAACAGGTTCAAATAATATTAAAGCGGAGGGCTGGAAGACAGACAGCACAGTCACATTAAACAACCTGTTCAGGAAGCAAGGCTAAAAATGTTTGGGTAAGACATAATGAGATGTCTGTGCTTGTTATTAACACCTCTCTTACACAGCACACGGCAGTATTTCTGCTTTTCCTTCAATGCTAGTGTCCCCGTATGACATTTACAGCTATAGACACAATTAGCACCAGAGCCCCACTCTGGCAAGTGCTGCAGGCTCAGACAGCTTCCGCTGGAGCTGGTTAGTAACGCCGATTAGCAGAATCTCTGCACACCACTTTTACAGCAAAAATGTTGGTTAAATAGTTTTACAGGCAGAAGTAAACTGGCTGCTTTTGTCAGTATAACTGATTTAATGGTTGGACTTGCTGATCTTAGAGGTTTTTTCCAACCTCACTGATTCTATGACTTTGTTTAGTATAATTATGTAACTTGTCTCAGTGAAAGCATCCTTTTTTTTTTTTTCAGTAGAAGTTATTCTTATTTGGGGAGAGCTTGCAGCTCAACTACTCTAGGCATAAATTGAACTCCTCCTTCTCCCCATTAGCTCATTACCATGTCCCCTCTGCTCTAATCGAAATAATTAGAATAACCTGACCAACACAATCAGTTCACTTCCTCCACTTCCACACTCCAGCACCATTTGGCCACTGATTCTCTGCAATACACACTATTGAGTAAATAAGTGCGGGACACGTCCTCTCTCTTTCGTTCCCCCACCCCTTTTTTTCTTCCCGAAGTGAGGGTATGCAGTTTCTTATAAAAGGCAAATATATAAAGAGTTCAGTTGATGAAATAGATACTTAAGTTAATGTTTCCTCCTTTACCATTCATAAAATCAGAGCATAAGTATAAGCATATATCAAATGATATTACTCAAGATACATAATGCAAAACTGTGATCTCATCTGAGCTAATCGTTAAACAGAAAAGCCAAATATTATGACTGCAGATTGCTGTCATTGTAGAAATAATTTTTGTATGGTACAGAGTGGCAGCACTTTTTGCAAACCAGTATTTTTTAGGGCAGAAGGAATGCAGATGTGCTTTTATATGGGTACAGTCAAGACAAGTAATTCAGCGGCGTGCTACAGAACAAGATGACCTATGTCTGTGGCTTGGGATCAGAACACAGAAGCTAACAATCTCCTAAAGAGGCGGTTGATACCCCATGCCTGTCAGCGTTCAAAAGACATTTGGACAATGCCCTCATGAATACACTTTAACTTTTGGTTAGCCCTGAAGTGGTCAGGCAGTGGGACTCGATCTTTGAAGGTCCCTTCCAGCTGAACTATTCTATTCTATTCTAACAACTTTGTATTTCCCTCGGTGCAGAGCAAGCATTTTCCTGTCTTTCTGTTCTTTTCTTTTTTAAAAAAATGCAGTTTCCAGACTAGTCATTTAAAAGAGTCCCCATGCAGTCCTGCTACACAATGATGTTATGGATAGTCAGTGGGCACACCTGGTAGTAAGCTCAGTATCAGTACTCTGTAGTACATATAGATTTCTTCTTTTTCTTTTTAAAATGCCTTAATACATACAGGTGAAGGTTTTGAACAGCTGAAGAGACACGAAAAAAACGGTCCTGTTCATCTGACAAGATATTCATCTGAGAGCTCTGGAAGATGCTCGCAGAAGGTACTCACTGTTGCTATGGAGCCCATGTTTTTAAGAGCGCAACAGAGGTAAATCCTGCTCCCCTGTAAGGGAAACAGGAAAACATGACCTCCCCTCTGCTCATGGAGCAAGACGAAGGAATACACAAAAGAGACTGTTCCTTGTCCTTTCCAAAGCTAACAGGAGCAAGCCCTCAGAGACGATAATGTTTGTGTTAGCACTGTCTCAGTACAGCATGTTCTTCTGTGCCAGCAGGGCTCAAAGAAGTGGTGAAGGGTCTGAATCTTTCTCCTCACAAGTTGCCTCTGAATTTAGTATCACCAAAAAGCATTGTAGTATCAACCTTGATGCCTCAACTGACCCCAGCTGTAGCATTCATTACATACAGCAATCCCCTCACGCTGGATGAAACAGAGGCTGCTAAATGACACGTACGATTTTTCTAGCTCAATGTGTTTGGACCAGCTGATGCAGTACAACTGGTAAAGCTGTGGCTGAATGCTACTGATGTCTCCTAACTCAATACCATTAAAACCTTTATAAATACTCCCCACTAGCCAACACTTACCTTTCCGGGGGACGAGGATGGCAATGGGAAGGACACACCAGTTTCACCTAACTGCCAGCGTGCTCCCTGCCACTCCACAAGCTGCTGGTTTGTCTCAGCATCCTGGCTCCTATCAGTTAGACTGAAGGGAACAATATGCTAAACTCCAACTTCTTAGCTCTGAATTGTCATCATCCTAAACTGAGATGGTTGTAGTTGAGAAGGCACCATTGTAAGGTCTAATATCCTGCCACCTCCTAGAGACAGAAACTTGTTCCAGTCTGTGACATGACAAAGCACAGAAGTGCTGGGGGGCCTTCCCTCCTCCTCCTCCCACAGAGGGCTACAAGCAGCCCAGAAGAACGGAAGGTCCCTGAGGTGAGCAGGGTCTTGGTAGGCAGGGGAGGGTGGTTTTATAAAGAGGAAGAAATTTCCACCCAAGCTGCATATACTACTTTCTCCCTTATTCCAGCACTTCTGAGCCCATGCTTGTTTCCCAGGGACACATTTTTACATGGAGTATTTCCCAGTCTTCTTCATATCCTCAAGTAAACCATATTCTGCAAAGCTGCATAACAGTTGTAAGATTTGGTATTTTAGATGAGAATGAGGCACAGACACCTACATTTTCCCTTAACTTACAAGCTTTCCTGTTGGAAAATCACCATCCCTTCCATTCCTATCTGTTGTGATTCATAATGATGGCTATTTCTACAATTCTTTCAAATCAAGTTATCAAAGCACTGATTTTCTTTGATGTTATGCAGTTCAAAGTGATGTGGTGTGACAAACATATTCCTGTGGCATAGACCAGTTACGCTACTTTGTTTTTTTAAGATGGGAAAAAAAAGAGCAAGAGGAAGAGACAAAGAAGAGGAGGAAGAAATAGCGCCTGGCTTAACACCCTCGGAAATCCTGCACCTGGCCATTCAGGTACATAAATCTGTCGTCATGTTTACCAGAAGCAAAGCTAGTACAGATTCCTGGCTTTAAACTCTTCAGCATCCTTCCCTGCAAGGCGGTGACATGCAGCCAACCACCTCAGAGATCGATAGCACAACTCAGCAAACAGGTTCTTTCGGGGGGAAGGGACCATTTCATGTTTGTAGAAAAAACACTTGCCTATAACTAGAGAAAGGAGCTTCCATAGGATGGGGGAAAAAGCAGCACTACTTTTACCAATCTTCTCTCACCTATTCCTAATGCTTATATAGAATATTATCCACATAACATCTGTACAAAGGTCTGGCAAACCCTGAGCCTAGAGTGAGAAGAATGCTCTAAAATTTACTATTACCCCAAAATCATCCCTACCTAAAGGATGTTATAGAGCAAGCTACAGATGGAAGAAGTGTGGCTGTCGGTATACGGTTAGCAAAGTGAGGGATGGAATAATCGCAAACCTTTCATCACAGAAAATATAACAAAACAGCACTAGAATCAAGCAGAGAAAAGAGGGGTTAGAAAAAATAGCAGCAAGAAAGTGCTGCTGGGCACAGATGAATCTCTCTCAACAACACATCTGTGAGCAGAGCAGGAGTATCAACATCAAGTGGCTCATCTCCAAATGCTAAGACTTTAGGAGGAAAGAATTACAGGAAGACAAGGCAAAAAAAAAATTACACCAAGTCTCTCCTTGACTTAAGGTGGTGGTAAGGGAGATAGCATGGAGGAGGGATCCAAGACACTTGAATACAATTCCTCTTCTGCAAAGCATAGAAAACACCACTTCTGCCACTTTCAGTGTGCTGCAGAACTCTCACGGTCATGGCAGACATGCACAACTACCCTTTACCAGGTATCTTTTTCTTTAACCATCTAGCAAGAAAATATTGGAGCAAGCTACGGAGTGAAACAGAGAACGTGGAAGACCAAACTAGAATTAAGTACACAACTGTTTTCCTTATTTGATACAGTTCCTTGCTCAGTATCAGGAAAAAGCAATTCCCTCATGATTGTGTACTATAATTAAATCTGTGACAGATTAGCTTAGAAGCTAATTCGTTTAGAAACAGCATACAATATGAAGAAAAGAAAATCACCCACAGACTTCAAAAGGCTTTCGGCTTGATAAAGCCATAAAACACACTAAGCAGAAGGTGCACAGCAACAAATTTTCTGAGTGTTAGATCAGACATACAACATTGCTCTAGCTGCTCAGCACAAACAGAAAGAGGTGAGAATTATACTTTAGTTGCTGGCCTTATGTTTCTGTGCATCTGCCCTAATTCACTCCACCATGGGAAAACTCAAACGCACGAGGAAGACAAACTAACAATCCAGCTCGGTTTCCCCCATGTCCACCCAGGTTTGAATTTGCATCTACACTTTGTCCTTTTCATAGAATTACTTTTTTTTTCAAAGCAATTCTATTTCTAAAGAAATAATCAAAACTCGTAAACCTCCAAGCAAAGTCTGATCTTCTACTCACCATGCCTACTATTCTTTGATCTTACTGACTTTTTCAAAAAAAAAAGCTAAAAGATTAAAGGCAGAAAATTTTCCCTGTTGAAGCCATGTGGGTTTGACCCTTGTCCAGTTATAACTACTAAGCAGTGTATAAATGCCACGTTGTTTTACCTCAGCAATGTACAAATCCTACTTTAATTATAATCTATATCAGCTTCTCCAGAAATAAGGAAGGGTTCATTAGTCCCCAGTTCCCAAATTCTTTTTTTTTCTTTTAAATAGACTCCAAAGGATGGACCAACCCTCCCGAGTCTATGGAAACCTTGACTATTAGTTGGAGCTTAGAACTAAGCCCTAATTAGCAGCCTTCCCATCTCCGCCAGGTGACAGCACACACACACGCGTACACAACGTTCCATATGTATTATACTTATGCACTGCAGATAGCACACAATCACACTGCAGGTTACACAGCTAAATTCTGCCTTCCCAATAATTTGGGAACTGATAATTTGAGGATAATTAATAATGGTATTCCCAATCCTACAACTCCTTATGCTCATGCTTAGTTTTATATGCTGAAAAAGTAGACAAGAGAATACAGCAAAGAGCAGGCCAGCCATTTGTGTGATCAGAGCAGATGCTGGTGCCAATGTCCGCAGCTGTGGCCAGGTCATTTAGCAAAAAGAGCCTTTACTTAACTCAGTTTTCTTTCCTGCTCTGCAGTTAGTTTGAATACCACTTAACCCTGCACTGTTCACTCATTTACTTACACTGACGGCTTCCCGGTTTGCTCAGTGTCATTTACTTGATACAGTGGCTATTAATATACCTAGAAATAATCAGCCCTGTTTCCGTTCAAATACACAGCTGGTTTTGTACCTCTTTCTAACATGAGGAGTGGCCGTGACTTAAGTGTGGTTATATATTCTTCGCCAACGTCAGTCAGTTGAATTTCTTCTTGGTCGCACATCGCTATCACAGCACTACCTTGGGTATATGCGCTGCTCAGATTTATTCAGCACAGGTACGTATCGGAGCCTGTTGACATTGCAGAAGGCCAGGTGCAGAACCTGAAACCCTCTCAGCAGCTGGCCTGTGGTTTATTCTCTAACTTCTTTTACATTCCTTCTGATCTCTTAAACATGTAATAGTTTTGCCAATAATACACCACTTTGGCATGTGAGCTGCCTTGATTGATCTAAAAGCTGCTAACCCAACAAACGAAGTTGTCTCTTGTGACATTATCCATGTGGAACCTCTGGGTTCTCCAGAGAAGAACCTGGGGAGATTGGAGCTTTCAGGGCTGAAAACACTTCCATTTGTCCAGATGTGGCTTTTACCATCCTGACACGGATGAGACTTAGACATTTAGACTTCCTGTTTTCAATATTCTCTTATTTGAACTTTACACCAATACATTCATCAAGACATACATGTGGACTGGCTTCACAGGACATATGGACCAAAAAAAAAGTCAGAAGTTCCTTGGGGGCAGTGGAATTAATACTTAGCCCCCACAAGCCTGGAAGAAACAAGGCATAGCCAAGGAGAAGCACAGAGCCTATGCTAAGAGTAGATACATGCTCACACACAGCAGAACTGAGCTCATACTCCCAGCACCATGGATAACAGTAAAATAGAAAAACATGTATTTTAGATTGGAAACAAAACCAACAAACAAAACAAAACAAAAACAAAAAAAAAACAACTTACTGAAAACCTGCGGGGTTGTTCACAGAGAGATTAGAGTTATAGGGTCACCTATCCCAGTACAAGGAGCACAGGCACCCTTTAAACTTTCCAGGAGAAATACGTACATTTATCAGTCAAGACCTGCATACCAGCTTTTCTGCCTGCAGGGCTGAGGCTAAGTAGTCAGTAAAACACCAGCTGAGGATTGCAATGTGCATGTTAGGGTGCAGGACAGGCACTGAACTGGCCAGGTACTCATCTAAACTGCCCTTCTGGGCAGCAGCAGGCCAACTTCAAGCCAAGTCCTATGAAGGGGAAAATCCCACTCTGCAAAGGAGCCAGTCAGATCCCAGGAAGATGAAGGACCTAACTGCTACGAGCTCAGACAAAAGTTAAATGTTTTCACTGCCATTTCCCCATGGTCAAGCCATTTTAAAACTGGATTGAAGAGCTCACTTACCGCACCTCTGAAAATTAAATGGCTTCTGTGATCATAACTGATCACTGATAAGAGATTTGATCAACTCAAGCAAGCCAAAGAGACACCATGCGATGTCTTCTGATCTCTGCCCAAAGGAGCTGCCACATGATCTAAAGCACCGTGGACCAGCAGCCTCACCTTTTGAAATACGCAGGTCCCCGGTAAATGAAGTACTCCCTGCTACAGAAGTTCAAGTCACCCTTGCCTAGAAACCTCCTCCCCACCCCTCCTAACAAGTCAGTGGCCTTGTTTAGAACATAGGGTATTTTCCAAACACTACTTTAGCCATAGACAAGGGCTTCTTTTTTTTTTTGCTCAGCTGGTTTTGGCATAGCTAAGAATAAGGTAAGAGTTTAGAAACACCACTGTCACCAGTTAAAGTTTTACTTCTGAATCAACAGAAACAGGGCCCGGAAGTGCCATAGAAGACTGGAGGACTGTGGTCTAAAGTGCTATTTAAATAATAAAACCTTTACAATACAAAACACATTCTTAGGGGACATTACTAAGTCTCAAATACAGGGAAGGGAAAAAGCTGCTGAAGTCTTGTAACAAAGAGATCAACCGAAATGAAAACAAGCACAATGTGCTGGCAGCACTCAGAAAGCACAATCCTAAAAGCCCTGGACAGGTGAGAACAGTTGTTATTTGGAACTAAACAAGTGAGGAGAGTGCTGACAGCTTTCCAAAGGACCTTCTGGTATTTTATTATTGTGCTATGTTTGCTAAGATTTGTCCCCTACTATTCTATTACAGTGACTTGCTGCTATCAAGTAGGTCCTGGGTGTGATGACAGTTCACAAAGTAGTTGCTAAATTCAAGAAAGAAGCACCCTTGCTTTTTAACTACTTGGCTATTGGGAAGTTGAACTAAGTCAACATTGCATCTGGCTAATTTATTTTTCTTTTTTTTTTCTTTTTTAAATCACACTTGCTGGCTTGCAAGCTATTAGGAGAACACTTTCTTTTTACTGAACAACAACAAAAAAAAGTTTAATTTTACCAGAGTAGGAGCTGGTGGTTTTAGACCAGGGGAGTGAGCAAGAGTAGACACTGCATGATCTGGCATGATGGTGTTGCACTGGGCTCTCCCCACCTACACACAGGATCACAGCACTAGCGGCAGAGCGACTCCTTGAAAGCCAACAGCTTTCCACCTGCTGCTCAGTTTGACAGTGCTGCAAGCTCAGGAAATAGCCCATTTACTAATCTTGGCTTCTCTGCTCCTGGTGTTCAGTTCAGCCAGCCAAGTCAGTGGTGCCATAATAGCAGTATTTATCCTTTTGGCAAGTGAGGAGACAGAGAAAGCAGGGAAGAAAAGACAGAAGGCATCCCAGACCAGGAGTGAGGAAAGCCACACAGAGAGACAAAAGGGTGCAGAGCACATTTTGCAGAAGACAGAAACTCCCACATCCATTATGACTTGCTGTCAAAGCAACAAGCATTCCTGGCAGACACAACTGACCACTGAAGAAATGTTTGTTTGTTTTAATAAAGGACAGGGAGGGAAAAAATAAAAAAGGTGAAAAGGAAGAGAGACATTAAAAGAACAGGAGCTATGCAAAAAACAGGAGGCAGGGAGAGAGGCTGTCTGTCTTCCTCATCTACTGAAAAGTGAAGGCACAAGCTAAGGGAACAGCAATAGCAAGGCCCGCTGGGGAAGTCTGCTCCGGACAGACCTCCAGAGGAGTTCCTCCAGGACAGGGAGCTGCCCTTCCCCACGCGCTCACAGATGGCCCGACAGGGAGACAGGACTGCCACTGGAGTGCCGCCTCTGCCTGCAAGATGCTGCACCTCCCAGACACGCGTTTTGATGGAACCTCATCCCAAATTTGTCATATGAACAGTTTGGGGATTTCTCTTGAATCCAGGTGAAATAAATAAATAAAAAGTAAAACCAAACAATAGATCATCCTAACAGGATGCACGTCTCATTATCTACATTATTAAGAAACAAATCATAAAACCCAATGTTTACAAGCTCGGACTGAACAACCAGCTTTCACTTCATGCCCACTTGAGGACAAGAAGTAGGTCTCTCCAAAGTCTCACCTGAGCAGATCAGTGCTCACAAATGTCACTGTCACTCAGAGCCCCTATCCCTTCCCATGGGAACGCTGGTATACCCCTCACAACAGCAACAAGGCAGGATCAAGCCCGCAGTTATGTGAACTTGTGAAGGACAGAGAAGGCTGCCATTCTAGTGCCAGCAGTTTCTAGCTAACTTAATTTTCCAAAAGGTACTGCTGTTCAAAGCCAAAAATATAAATAATGGCAGCAAAGATAAAAGGGTTTATAAAAACATGCCTCTCCACTGTTAATCAGTAGCCTGTCAGTTCATCTTTTGAAATTACAAGAAATCATGTCCTGTCTTCCATGGTAAGAGAAAGTTAGAAACATACAGAAAAGCTTTTGTATCTGCTGATCAAGCAAAGGACAACTTTTTCTCAGGCTACCCTGCTGACTCCAGTGTATCAACAGTTTGTCCCCCCTGCCCCATGACTACATCTGACACCACCGCCCTGGCTTATATCACGAGTTGAAAAGTGCTAGTCAGACTCCAAGATAAACTTGTCAATAGCGAGGTGCAGACATTCTTCCCTACCTGCTTGTGAGTGTCATCTGTTTGTCTGGGAGCAGTCCCTTGAAAAGCTTTTACTAAAGGAGAAAGGGAAAGGGGGATGCAGAGGGCAATTCAAACAGAAAAAAAGAAAACGGGGAGGGGAACCCCACAAAGACTGCAAAGAGGAGGAAAAAAATAAAAACAACAACAAAAAAACCCTGTCCCCATCAGGTCCTCCCAACAACCTTCTTTATCAGAGGTTCATTGTCAATCAATTAGCCAAGGCAGCAGGGGTCTGTAGGAAGGGGGGCAGCTTGAAAGACAATGGTCTGCCCTGTTGTATTACTGTTTAATCACTTTTCCTAAATAAATAAAGCAGCCCTGAGGTGCTGTCATGTCAAGGGAATTTATAACAAAAAAACCCTTCATTTTTCATTGGTCATTACTTTTCCTTCCCTCCCACCCCTGCAGGACTAGAGAGGGTTATTACTGTAGCCTTAAGTTCCATCTTTGTGTTGCTTGCCTTTGATTCCCACTCGGACCTTGCCACTTTCTGGCACTAATTTGTCAGGCTGAACAAAGGAGGGATTTGTACCTCCTGTAAGGTCTCAATTAGGAAAGGCTTCTGCTGTATTATGTGCCATTGGGACAGGACACAAAGACGGTAATTACAGGAATTTGCACTAAATGGCTGAAGAATTCACAGCAAAACTTTTCTTCCTCTCCCCTCCTCATCCTTTTCCAAGCTTACCCGTCCCAGTAGCCCTGGGGAAAACTGCTCTCAATGCCTGCAAGATGTAATTACCAACAGCAGGCCCCTTAGGTTAAACAGCAGTCCACGCCGGGGAACAGCACAAACTGCCTGCAGGGTGCAAGGAGAGAGCCACAGCTTGCTGGTGTGCCTCCACAGTCTCCTCAGCACAAGCTTTTCTGAGCCACACAAGACTTCCCAGTTTCTCCCAGTTATAATTACAATTATTCATTTCTTTGTGCTGTGGTAACAGCTAGAAGTTCCAGCTGACTCTTAAAGACCAACTCTGAGGGTCTCAGGGCACACAGCAAAGGGTATGCTCCCAAAGTGCTGTGTATCCCCATCCTCAGGTTCAGGTAGTCCCAGTGGCCTGCATCTCACACACTCTTCACAACTCACATTTTTCTGAGCAAGTGTTTTTGTTCAGTTCTGTGGACTAAAAGGAGCCCCCAGGAGCACTGGGAATGCCTCACATGTATCAGGCAAAGACCCCATGCAACCCTGGCACAGTCAGAGCACTTTATTTTTGTGTGGTTCACAAGTGAGTTCAGATGAAATGTTCCATATCTGGAGAGAAAATCCACTCTTTCCTACAGAAAAGTCTTCTCCCATACCATATAATGCCACACTAAAACTTATTTCACATTGTAGACACATTTTGTTGCCAACCCAGGACCTGATTCTGTTGGAAATCATCACTGCATCACTGGAAACACCCAGCTGAAACTCTCCTGGACCTCAGTCAGAGGATGAAGCAAAATTACAAAACCTTCCTCTACCGAGCTTTGAATGAACAGAAATGAGAAGAAAAGAATAAAGTTTGGATACAATCTGGGACATTATCTTATAATGAAGCTGTTAATTCTGCAGTCTTGACTTTCACAGGGTCCGTCTACTGGGTAATACAACAAGCTGAATCCATCTTGGGGATACTTATTTAACCCATTCCCAGAGTCTCCCTGCAGCTTTCATTCTCACAACTGTCCTTAAAGGTAAGACATCACTGTTGTCCCTGTTTTAGAAGCAGATTTTTTTTTTTAAGCTCTTAGGTACCCAATAGTGTTCAGTTAATCAGAGTTACTGCAGTACCCAGTCACCTTCAGTTTCAGCAGGAGTTTGGTACATAATTACTCCCAGAAAAACAAGACATGAAGTCACAGACAGAGTTCGTAGCCAAAAACAGAACTGAATTCAGGCAGAAGCCCCAACATGACCAAATCAGTAACTGCAGTGAGGCCCACCTTCATGATGCTCCAGCTACCGCACAAGTGCCATACAGTGTGGAGAGGTGAGCAGGAGGCACATCCATGGGTGACCACCATGGAGGGACAAAAACAGATGCACCCATAGCCAGCTCTGAGGGCAACTCCGTGTTTCTGGGCCTCAAGTCTCCCCTGGCGGGGATTCAGGCTAGCCAGCTGGCCCTGGGCCTGCACAGACCCCTCCCAGAGCCATGTGTGGATCCAGAGCAACAGGAGAACCCCACATCAGACAGCTCCCCACCCCAGGGCAAAGGCAGGACCCTAGCAGCTTCCCTAACAAAAGAGGAAAACCCTCCTGAAAAGCTGCTTCTGATGCAGCTGGCCGTTTCAGTGAGCATAACTAAAGCCAGCCACAGAGTACAATTCTGGCACAAGATTCCCAAATTTGCTCCACAAAGGTGCCTTAACTAAAGTAAAAGGGCAATGAACTGCATTCACATGAGTCCCCTCTATTTCCACTTCATTCCCAAGCAGGATAAAATCATGCTCTTGCCTAGGACTAGAGTCAGCATTCACATGAACTGAGATTTACAATTAGATGCAGAGGCTTAAGGTCTTATTTTCACTGCTGCTTCAGGGGAAGAATGGAACAGATAAGCTCATGTCTGAACCTCAGTGCTAGAACATGTGTCACCAAATGATGGTATGTCAGGGAAAGCATACACATGGCTTTGAGAAGTCTCCCCAGAAGGTTCAGAACTGAAATCGAGTTCCAAAAACAACTTGGAGGAGACACAGTAATAAGAAGAAACAAAAGTGCTCGATGTTGGACATGTGCTCTATCCAGAATTCAGATCCCTTTGATTCTGGACCACCTTTCCAGTGTCCTGATGCAAAACAGCTCAGCTGCCCCGCAAAGAAGCCCTGGCCCATGTAGTGCTGTATGCTATGTGTGCACGACCTAACAACTCGGAACTCCTCATCAAATGCTGGTGAATCCCTGTCTATCTTATAGGCTTTTCTCCACATTTTAGAGCAAAGAAAGACTAACACACCGAAGTGTCTATGGCTGTAGTAAGAGGCAGGGAGCAGCTGTATGCTGCTAAAACAAACATAAGCTCTACCAAGTCATCTTTTTTTTTCCCCTGCAGAAGGGGAGTGGGTGCAGATGCTGCAGTCTGGTTGCTTACCTGCACACTTGAAGCTCTGAACTGTGAGCCCTCTCTCTAGAGACAGCGTGGTCAGGATGCTCAGGAAGCTGGTGGTCACAGATTGGCGCTTGCTCTTTCTAAAATCGTTTCCAAAGGGCCGACCTGCAGGTTTGTTCCGAAGCGTGACCTGCAGGTTCTGACCTAAACTTCTGGTGGCATTGGCTGCTGCTCTCAGTGCCTCCATCCACTCCAGGGCCCTCTGACAGGTCTCTGCACGCAGGCGGAGGACATCTTGAGGAAAAATGACCTGAAAGCAAGAGTCACAGCCATCCTGAGTATCCGTCTGGACCGACAGGCACACATCGACATTGTAGCTCAGCAGAGGATCTTCATCAAGCCTACCCGGTTGGAATGCCATGAGATAAGACCTGTTCAAGACAAAAGTAAATGCCTTCCAGTTATTCTGGACAGTTAACCTATAAAGAGTCCCTGATTTGAGAATATTTTGGTACTCTTTAGTATTTTCAGTCAAATTCATGGACAGCAAAAGTTCCATGGGCTTCTCTACCATTCCGTTCGTTTGAGAAGGGTCACTGCTATTGTCAGGCTTTGGCACGTTCTCCAGTTTCTCCTGCTGTCTTGTGAAAGGAGGCACAGAAGCATGCACCGCTTCCCAGAGTTTCCGTCCCCAGTCCAAAGCCTCCCATGAAGACTCCGCCTTCAGCTGTAGCTGAGAGTTATCTGACAGGACAGCGTCCACCACCTTGGTTTCAATGCTACCAGTAACAGTGACCCTTTGAAAATGCACGAGCGGATACACGGTGGGAAGAGTCTGATTGCCACTGCTGTCCAGGCAATACAGGTACAGTTTGTATGGGGAGAGCTCAGCGTAACAGGTTTGCCAGTAGCTGTCATTGTCTCTTCTAACTTCTAAGTATCCCTTCTTCAGAATATTTGGGAATGTTGGCTTGTGTTCTGGAGGAAACAAAATTAGAACATTACCATTAATTCTTTCATTTCACTTTGCTCAGTCATTCTGGCTTATACATTTCTCGTGTTCGTACATGATATATTCAGAGGCTAAGATCATGGAAACAGCCTTTACCTGATAGGTTATAATTATCAAATACAATCAACTGACTATCAAAAATATAGCACTTCCCTACCCAGAGATGCCAAAACACTTTACAGAAAGGGGAGGGGGAAACAGAAGGACAAAGAAACCAAGTAATTTTCCTGCAATCATCCAAGAGAATAGTGACAGAACAACAAAACTGTGTGTGCCTCCCAGAACCCAGTCCAGAAGAGTACAGTATTACAAAGTACAATAGGAACGGCAACCCAAAGATGCTAAATACAGAGAAGTGACAAGTTTTAGCTCTCCATCACTGTCTGGACATCCCTCACACTGAACCTATCAACATAATTGATATTACACCCCTCTCACACTCATGCAATAGACTGTGGTGGGCTGACCTTGGCTGGCCACCAAACTCCCACCCAGCTGCTCTCACTTACCCCACTCAACAGGACAGGGGGGAAAAAAGATGAAAAAGCTCATGGGTTGAGATAAAGACAAGGTGCTCACTTACCAATTACCATCACCAGCAACACAGACTTGACTTGGGGAAAATTGTCTAATTTATGGCCAATTAAAATACATTTGAACAGTAAAAACCAAAGACAAATAAAAACAGCACCTTCCCTCTCTTCCCCCCACTCCCCAGTTTCCCCAGGCTCAACTTAACGGCCCCATTCCCAACTCCTCTGTGGGAGGGGATGGGGACCGGGGCAGTTGTGGGCAGCCTGTCAGTTTCTCTACACCCCTCCCAACTCCTCACACTTTCCCCCTGCTCTACAGGGGCTGCAGACCCCCGGGACAAACCTGCTCCATCGAAGGCTCCCCACAGGCTGCAGTGGGGCTATCTGCTCTGGCACAGTGCTCTCTGTGGGCGGCGGGGGAACCTGCTCCCGTGCCTGGAGCCCCCCGCGCTGTTTCTCACACTTTTCCCCTCACGCTGGCACGGCCANAGCCTCACCCGAGGGCCGGCCGCGGGCAGGGAACTGCGGGCCCGCAGCGGTTTCGTGGTGCGCTTCGGCGTCCCCGGGAGCGGGACGTTTCGTGCTGCTCTGTTTTCCAGAAAGGAGCTTTGTTCATTACGATAGTCAGGCTCGGGACAAGCAAATGTGACCAAAAATGAAAAATAAGAGGCTGCCCAGGCTCAAACCCACATATGCCTCAATGTCTCAGCACTTCCGATGTTCAGTCAGACCCTGTCAAAAATGGTGGCCCAAGGCAAAGTCAAGGATGGTTTGCTTTGTCCTGAGAAAGCCAGCCCATACACGAGCCAGTCCAGCACCAAAGCAATACAAATTTAAAAGGAGTTACTTAAAGCATTTCCGAATCTTAAAATACATTTCAGTGCAAAATTTGTTACAATTTGCTGTGCCCCGCTTCAGTCACTGTCAACACATGTGAACATCGTATTTCCACATGGGCTGGACATGACGGTCTATACAAGTTTTGTTGGTCCCTGTACAAATTCAGTGGAGTTCACCATTACACTCTAATGCCAACTTTAACATTTGGCATCCCAAACAACCCAGCCCTGGGGAACGAACTCTCGCTCTTTTTGGCTTCTACTTCACCTTCCCAGTAACGGGGACCTGTGATGGGTCTTGGCTTGCAAACAGTGGCAGAATTAACAGAGACAGGCAATGAGGTTTCTGCCTCCAGTTGCCCATCTCCCTTGGAGGTTTCTGTTCCCAAAGCAGGACCAAGGAGACCACTTGGGAACAGCTCTTCATCCGCTGCCTGGCACAATTAGGCCAAAACAAAACCAGCATCAATTGACCTTAATGCACAGTGTTAGGAACCACAGCAATACGGGAGTTCTTTCAATAGTGGTTTCTGCCCTCAGGATGACAGCTTTCAAAGAGGGATGGGCTAGACAGCTGGAGGCAGAAAAAAATTTCAACATCTCAGCTTAACCAGTTACCACTCAAATTAACAGCCCGCACTCCAACAAGTTTTAAACATGATCACCTCTGAGTAAGCCTAGGATGTCTTCAATGCAGAGCTATGACAGCAGAAGCACCTGGGTTTGACAAAGCTTGGAAACAGAGCCCGAGATGATCCTGTATATAAAGGACTGCATCCCCACCGTACTGGGCTTCCCAGGATGGCTGGCCAAACTGCTCCCAGTGAAGACCAACTTTAAACATTTATAAGGATTAAGTAGGCAAGTTTCAACCTTAATGAACATCCATAAGAATTAATCGGTTTGATATATACTTAATTTAAGTATGCAAACCTGAGACAGATAGTTAAAAATGAGGGAAGGATACTACCTCCCATCCACACTAACAAAAAGGACACACATAGGTTTTGCTTTGCCAGCTCAGCCTCACCTTCCCCACGTAGCCCACAAACTCGGAATGGGGACTGCATTTAACACCGTGTTCAAAGCACTCTACACTATCTGGAAAGATTTTCTGCATATATGACAAAAATCCTAACAATTAAAAAATCACTACTTTGGCACTAGGTCTGAAATGGTAGAAAAGAAATCAATATATCTTGCAGACAAATACGCTACTCGAGAATATTTCAGCTAAGTGTGAAAACTGAAAGCCCAATCTAAAACTTGAAATGGTAGAGAAAAAGCACACTTTCATAATCCCAAATGGATACATACACGCGCGCGCTCACAAGCACTAAAAGAGAACCAATTTCATTCACCATACATCTCTGGCCCTGACATTCATTAGTATTTCTGCGCTAACTCAAAAGCCATTAATTTCTCTGAAACCCACACTAATCCCTTTGTAGTGCAGATAATGGGCAGCCATTCTAGAGTCATCTTCCCTTTCTATTAATCCAATCAGGGAGGCAGCGCTTCTGCAGCTCCAACTGCAATCTCTCTCGCTTCCATCAAGTACAGATGACAGTTCAAGCTTCTCCGGAATAAGACAACTCGTAACCTTCCCCCAGCCACCCCTCCTTCATCTGCACACAGGGTTGCTTGTCTTTTGTTGAATTACAGAAAGGTTATCTCTCCCTGCCTTTCACAGAGGCACCCCCTCTCCCTCCTTCACCCCATTCCTTCCCTTGAGCTCCTGTGAATCGGCTCCACTGGCTCTCGCCCTAACTGGGGCAAAATCAGCAGCCAACTTGATTAACACTTAAATGTCTCGTATAGTTTAGGTTAGGGCAGTAGATGCTGGCAGAGACAGGCTGACTCCACACCCCTTAGAGCCCTCTGCTCCTTTATCACCTCCATGTGCAGTGTGCCAGATAATACCTTCCCACTTGGAGAGCAGATGCTACCACTGCTCCATCCACCTTCCAAACAGAAACTGCATCTCTTTTCCTCCCTACAGATTCAGGGAGAGTAAATTGAGGAAGAGTTAAAAGACAAAAAAAAAAAGGTGGAAATAATCACAGTACATGGCCCATGCCTGAGCCATTTGGAGTCATAATTTCAAAGGAATAGGGGGAAGGAGGCAGAGGGAAACAAAGAGAGACTCAACAGCTGAGTGCTTGGGAAGCCCTCTGACAGAACACCCTCATCTCATGCTGCTGATGCCAAAAGAACAGAAAAAGCTTATAAACACAAGGCAAGAGATATAATTCAAATGAACTGATCATCTCCAGTCAGACTTCCCAAAGAATGAGCCATCAAGCTTCGTACCAGAAATGTCCAATACACGTTAGACACATGAGCTCCTCCTTCAACTCAACAGGACTAGTCACCTACTTGGTGGCATTTGCTGGATTAGGGACAAACTGACCCTCAGCTGGTGTGACTAAGAGCTGCAATGCCCACTTCTCTCCTACTTAAAAACACCTTCTTTTCTTCCCACCCATTTTCCCATCTGGCTCTGCAGGTATATTGTTTTCAGGCAAGTATATATGATTCCACTTGGCCCTGAAGTAGCAGCATTAATATTTACCCACAAATTCCCATGAGCTGGCTGCCCTTGAGTCAAATTTGGCTTATTCTCCCTATGCCACCTCTTTTCAGGGGACCTCAAAAGTGCTAGGACCTTGTAACTAGGCAGCACTTTGCATTGATTTATATAAAGAAACAGCATCTCTCCCCACCAGAAGCAAATTCACTCTTTTCATCTTCCTTAGCCTTAGGGAAAGCAAAATGTTCTTTGAAAATGTTGAACTTGGCAACCTCTTAATTTTAGATTTGTGCATTTGCTGGTGGGGTTGGCTTAGCTGTTCATCAAAAATAAGCTGAATGAAGTGCCTGAAGATATGAATAAAGAACCTGGAGAAATTATTATTATTATTATTATTATTATTATTATTTATTATTATTATTATTTACATCTTTCCTTTCAGGTGTGGCATTTTAACCACGTGAAACTCTACTGAAGTCTACAGGATCCCTACTGCCCAGCCACTCCATCCAAACCTTTTTGTTCCTCTGCAGCAAGTCAAACGCTTGTAAAGTGTTTGCTAAGAAGACCACCAGGACCCCGTGCCTACTGACACAGAGCTTGTGCCAGGGGGACAGTGGAGAAGGTGGCTGGATTCAGTCAAAGGGACAGAAAGGTGCAAGGCCAACCCAGAACAGCTCTGGAATGGACAGAAGTATAATGTGCTCAAAGAGATGGTTACCTACCACCAGCTATGAGATGCATAAAGCAGCAGCACTTGCAAAAGAAGTAAGAATATCAAACGAAGATGCATTTGCTGATCTTTGTATAAGTTTCTTCTTTTTGAAGCTGAATTGAGTGAAAGGGTATAAAGTGACTGACAAAGCTATGAAAACAAGGTCAGTTCACATTAGGAGAGTTAACTGACACCACTAAGGGAAAAGTCTTATACAGTGTAATAGCAACTAATCTGAAAATTCAGTTATGAAAGTCATCACGACATCACTGGAAGCAATCATCACTGCCCCAGGAGATGAAAACTCTGTTCATTAGCTTTATGGAGTGCCGTAACTCCAGAGCAAGTCTCTATAGAACATAACCCTCCCGACCAGAACGGCCTCACAACCAGACTTATCGGTGCTGTTGCTATAATCCTCCTGCACTGGGAATTTATTGACTGTACGTGAGCCACCCCCATCACCTCCCACCGCACTCCCCTCCCCATGCCTCTGCACCCTCCTGGCCTCCCAGGCCGGGGAGCGGAGCGGGGCACGCTTCCCTCCACCCGACACAGCTGCCCAGCCTAGTCCCATCCGCTGCTGCTGCTGCTGCTCTCTGCCAGCTCCCTGTGGCCCTTCCAGCTCGGAGGGTGCCCAAGCCCAGGGAGCAATCAGGAGTGAGCCTGCAGGGAACAAATGCAGCACTCCCCAAACGAGCCGGCATGGTTAGAGGGGAAGTATTATCTAGCACATGAGATGAGGTGATCCAAATTACACTCCTGTGTGATCTTAAGCAAAGCACCTCACCTCTCTTTGTCCCTGCTCACCCTCCCTATCTTTACTGCGTGGTTTATTTAAGCTGTAACCTCCTGGGAGAAGGGGCTGTCTCTTGCGAGATGCACAGACAGTCCCTGCACTTACAGACCCCAGTTCAGTGGAGGGCATCCAACTGCATCCGACTTGCACTGGATTTTAAATAACAATTTTGCCTCCTCAAATCTTGAAAGGCTCCAGATCTCTGCAGTGCAGCTAACTCTCTTGACTACCTTTTAATGCTGGAAATAGATTGGCCACAGGGGGCACCGGTTCTCCAACTGGCTTGATACTTCTGGGATTATTTCCAAGTAGTTTGAGGCTTCCTGCTCTCCAGAGAGGAAGGGGCAGCAGTGTTGTTTCCACACATCTGCCTCTCGGATGGCAGCACCATTACCTTCTGCACAAAACCACACAGCTATAATGTTCTGCCATCCCAGTGGCAATTAACAGCATATTGGTCTGCCCTGGCTGTGTGACTTCTACTTACCACTGACAAAAGACAGTGCTGTAGGAGTGTTTTTGCAAACCCACAAATGGCAATTAGACTTCAGAAACCTCCTTGGTAGACCAGTCAGGAGCTAAGCTTTACCCGGCCATCAGCAGACGGGCAGCATGAGGGCTCCACAGCTCTACAGGTCACACCTTCAACATTTCACACCGCTCGGGATCTCTGGCCACTTCCACCTCTGCAGCAGCTCCCTCACCTACCACAACGCCTCCCTGTTCCAGCTAGCTCACAGGCATAGCAGGCAAGCTAAACAGCTACCCGGGGAAAATACTACAGCACCCACGCTCCTGCGAGTGGTTGGGTTTGAATGAAAACATCCACATGACTGTCAAAGATAACTGGTCACACACTGTGTTTTAACGATCTAAGCAAGCTTTCGTGGGATACTACAGAAGCAGCATTCTCCCTTTGTTTGCCAGGCCACATGCCCAGAAATACAAAAGCCTGCCTTGAATTTGGTTATGACTTTCTTCTTTGCTAGCTCCACTTATTGCTTGACACTGCTCTGTAGCACAAACAGTGCTCATTTCTAACACGCTAGCTGTTTTGCCAGCAGGCCTTAGGAGATACAGCCCCACAAGGCACAGCTTCTTTTCAGAGCCTTTTCTTTCACAGCACATGGAAATGATCCAGTTTCATTTTATTTGTATTATGAAAAAGCAAGCAGCAGGAACAGATAAGCTCATAGTAATAAATATACTATGAAGATAAGGAAAAAATAATAATTGTGAAGAGCTAATCTATCCAGCAACTCGGCCAGCCTCAGAGGACTGGGAGACCTCTGCAGGCTCTAGAGGGAAGTCCTTTACCACAATAAGGACTGAAAGGAGTGGCTGGAAGTTGCTCTCAGTACCTCATATGCACTGGTTTAATTTGTATTAAAGCCCTGCAAGAGATGCCTCCACAGGCTGAGGCCACCATGACTCCTCCAACCACTGTGGCAGCTTTTAGCCAACCTTAAAATACATTTTTGGTCTCCCATGGAGAATAATTACCAGTCCTGGATACACATACCTGCAACACTTACTTTCTTGGTTTTGCTTTTCTGTTTTCAGCTCTGCTCACAGTAGCAGCAAACTCTATGGCAAGCTCTCTAGTAAACACAGAGGGAAGAAATACCACAGCTACCTTCTAAACCTTGCACAGCCTCGGACTCTGCTGCTCGTGGCCAGCCGGATTGGTGGCTTGCTTCTTGCACCTTGGGGAGCCAGTGGCAGCCTGAAGTGACTCTCACTGAACAAGTACACATTCAAGCCTTTAAATTCAGAACGGCTCAGGTATTTCTTATAATAAGTAGTATTAATAACACACACCCCTCCTTTTGCTGAGGGGAAATTGGGCCAGAAAGATTACACTTAAAACACACTCAGGAACGTGTTACTGGCCTGTAATGGCTAGATTTTGCTGGTGTTTCTGTGGACACATAAAGGTATCACATCCTAAGATTAACCCATGGGATGCCCAGACAGGATACAGATGACAGAAACCGAGAGCTCCATCTCTGGGCTTCGGAGCATTCCAGTTCCATGAGAAGGATGCAGAACAGAGCCCCCACTCTACATGAAGCAAAGTATCTCCCTAAGCAAAAATAAAAGCAGGTATACAGCCTCTGCAAACCAAGAGCACCTTTCTTTGGGATACAGAAACTAGGAAAGAGTATAACACAATAATCAACAGGTTTGTGTGCATATATATACGTATTTACATATTATATATTTATATTTTTATCTACAAACATATTCACAAACACAACCGTTTAAATACCTGCTTCTCATGCCCCAAAATAGCTGACTTATCTGGAAAACCTAACCTAAAAGTCTCAATTTAACCCTAAGCAGCCTACCTGTTCATAACTGGAGTCATTCCACTACATCTCCCCCCCCATGCTTTCACAAACCTTTCGTTTTAGAAATTCCTTTGTTAAGTCATGCCTTTATTTATGTCATAAAATCTTTGTAGCACTAACTGTTTTTCTTTTCTGTATGTGCCCAGTTCACTTCTGGCATCTACGAAATAAATCACAGAGATGGAGACAGTGGTTCAGTGTTTCTGAAGCCCGGAGCACAACCTCTTCCAGTGTGCTGCTTGAGAAAGGAAAAGGAGAAACTATCACTTGGTGAAACATCGCTCCGTCCGGCTCACTGGAGATGCCTGCCTCAATCTGATAACACGACTTCCTGCACCCCGTACAAAGCTGGCAGAGAAGCCTTAATATTGACATGCACAAACAGTGTGCTTGAGTTTTTGTTAATTGTTTATGGACTGAATAGGCCGCATTTCTTAAAGAAACAGAGCAGAGATCGCAGGCCTCACAGTAAAGCTTTGTATACCCTCTTTTTAATGGCCGCTCTTTAATTTCTTCATAAAAACTGACTTTGTTTGGATGTGCCATTCTCCCAATAGCTTTAACATTCAAAGTTTTTTTTTAGTTGAGGAAAATCAGGAAAGAAAATGATTAGAAATACATACAAACAAATGATTTTTTTCCTGAGTCTGAATGAATGAAGTAGGAGCAAAAAGTAAAACAAGCTTAGTTTTTCAAACCATTGAAGGAACGCAAGTCAAGATTGTTTTAAAAACTGATCATTAACCAGGCAAACAGACAGAGCTGTATATCAAAGATGAGAGCCATGCTAATTTCCATCATTTTAACAGCTACCCCATAGGGTTTTTTTGTTTTGTTGTTTTTAAACAAGCAGCTCCTCTTTCAAGATAAATATTAGAAACAAATAGGAAAGCCTTCACATCAATAGAAACAATAAATCTCCTGTACAAACCTGTGTTTCCTTGGATGTCCTCTCCCTTGGTTAATGCCAGGTAAGAGAGCAGAGCGCAGTTATTGTCCTGCCCAGGCGGAGGTGGCTGCTGCAGAGAGGTGCCCGTGAAGACCACTCCCCAGTTTACATGGCTGATATCAGAGCGCGACCTGCTGTGCCCTGGCTTGAACGTGGAGGCTTCCTCCTTCTGCACCAGGATGTCGTTCACCGAGCGAGGCCTGTCTCTCCTCCGCTGGCAGATACCGAAGATGTTAAAAGCTGCAGTGTCCCCTTCCCCTGCCCAAGCAAGGTTGTCAGCAGCTGTTCCCCTCTGCACCAAGCGCTGCTCTTTGGCAGGAAATGCTGTCTGAGCTTTGGTTTCCAGGAGGCCATTTTTGCAGTGATCCCAGATGAAGCTACTTTTGGCTAAGGAGGCGACGTTCCTCAGATTCCTGCTCTCTGTTATCTGATCAAATACCTCGTGCCCAACCAGCTCAGGGACCTCCTGCACACCGTACACCTCAGAGGGCTGCACGATCTTTTCAAGCTTAGTATCAAAACTATTGAAAAAGTCTTCAGTCACTTCCAAGGCAGGGCTAATGTCATCCACCTCCAGAGCCTCCATATCCTGTGCTGCCAGGGGGGCCAAGGGAAAGAGCTGCTTCACGCCTGCCCTTGGCACACCATTAACTTAGAGGTGGTGGGACAAATACATGCACCAACCACAATCCTTTGTGGCAGAAAGGAACCAAATTAACCCTTGTCTTCTGATGAGAGTCTTAATATCCACTGATTGAGCTGGCTCCAGTCACTCTATGAAGTACTCTCACGGTGACAGCAGGTTACCTGTAAAGCAAAGCAAAGCATCATGTCAGTACGGGCCTCCTCCCAGATAAATGTGTTTAACTGCACCACTCTTTGCACAGTCGCAGTGAGTTATCTCTTCTTGAACTGGAACCTGCAAGAGCAGGGTGGGGCACCAGATAAAGGGGAACCAAAGCGATACCAGTTATTAACCAAGCTTTAGAGACCTGCACTGGAAGGCAGTACTAACACTGCATATGCAGCCACCCAGGGAATGCTTAGTACAGGTTCCTGTGAGGCTGCAAGAAAAGCTGAGAGAAGAAGGGTAGCAAAACTAGCCAACTGCCCTTGAACACTTTGCCTTTTTCTCCTGGATTGCTTGCACTCCCAATTTTAAGAGACCAACATTAGTTTTGCAGCAGCTACTTTGCTACTTTTCTGAATAAACAGAACTGTGATATTTAATAAATCAATGCAATAGGCTGTTGCAGAGCGCTATGTGAGTGCTGCACGTTTCTCTCTAGAATATTGCTGGGAACCTTTGTGAAATAGCGTGGCACCCTAAGTCCCAGAAAGAAGACGCATCCTACGAGCAAAACAAAATATACCATAAACCATACTGTCATAAACCTGCAGATCTTTATTTCCAAGCAGCTGACTTGGCAAACAAAATAGAGAAGGGCTTTAAGGCTGGAACTACTGAAGAGCTGCACTGACCCACCTGAGCTCACTCCAGGAAGGAAGGGGGGATTATTACATTCCCTGTAGTGCAATAAGGGGGTGTCTCATTGCCAACTTCTGTCTCACCAAGCCTGATGCCTTCCAACCTCTCCCTCCCGAAGCTCCATCCACAGTGCTACCATGCTCAAGGGACGTGCAGGGTAGGGATGTTTAAACTGGGGAAGCCAAATACATGCAAATTCTTGGGACGTAGAGACTGGGTGCCAGCGGGAGAACAGTTCTCATGGCTGCTAGAAGAAATCACAGCACCTAGAGCCTGTGCACGCAGCACAGCCCAAAGTCAAGGAGATCTACGTCCCAATTTTGACCACATCAGCTCAAGACCTAGAAGCAGCAAAGCTGCATTAGCTCAGAGCTCTGCCTAGATTAATGTACTCTTAACAGAACTAATTAGCCTGGATGGGGCTGATAATTAGCAGTTCATTAGCTTGTGAATGTTGCTGAAGTGCTACCAAGACCCATAAAGATTTATACTTAGCACGAAAAAACATCTATTAAACAGCACCAAACATACATAGTGCTTATATTTAAGTTTTGATTTTTTTTTTTTTAAATCCAGAACAGTCTGTTTGCCTTGCCCTAACTTAAATTAGCAAAGTCGTTTAAATAGGCACTCCTTCCTAAAGCAGGCCAGAGGGAAGAAGGAGACCAGCACCCCCCAAAAAGAGGGGACACAGAGTCCTGGAGCACAAAAACCAAGCCCCTCTGCAATCATCCCCTGGCTTCCTCCCATCCCTGCTTCTGCTGTGGCCAGCCACAACGTGCTTGTATTCAAAAGCAGCAGCTTACCCTCCTCATAACACATCAGCAGTCCAGACCACGATCTCTCTAAACACATTCCAAGTAAATTATTTTAAAAAGCAATAAATAACTACATACACAACTCTGGAAACTTCAGGGCTTGACACTGGGATCTTTCTCTCCTCATCTCTTTGCAAGGATTCACTTCACTAGTCTCACAGCAAACCAGGACCAGGATCAGCTTCAACAAGTAGATGTAGAGTAAGACACTAACGGCAGAGCCAGAATCGCGATCAGAGCACTGAACAAAACAGATACGGAGTGGTTTCAAATCAGAACGGTACAGGAACAGACTCTTTGCAGAGCTGTGCAACTGTGCCAGTCGATGTCAGTGGGAAATAGCTCCCTGGTGCCTTACAGCTCCAACAGGCTAAGGGACATGATGTGGTGCAACCCGTCCACTTATTCCACATCATCCTATGGTATGTCTTTAAAGCAAGAATGGTATTTTGAAGTTGCAAAACCACAACAGGCATTCACTTGAACAAAACCAGCACCAACGTAACCAGATGCCAACAGTGAAAGCTGCAGGCCGGCCCATACAAAGATGCTGCTTCACAGGGGTTGGCAGAGAACACAGCCTTGCTCCCACACAAGAGGCTGGAGCAGCAATCACTCCAGAAGGGTTTGTGACATGCCACTGAAGCATTTCAGAAGAATTTCAGTGGTAGCAGATGCAGCGTTGCTCTGTTCTTTATTTTAAATCATTAGGAAAGGTGGGAAGGGGAGAAAATTGACACTTACATTTAACACGTTCATCTGTAAATGCTGGAGGCCATGCTTCATGTGTCTGCACGTTTCTCTGGATCCTGTGAGACTGGAGTTATCCAGTGTCACGCAGCCAAGTGTGGTGTTGCAGAACTACAAACTGACCTCACTTCCGTTAGGATGCTGAATCACAAGGTCATGAGAAGATGACAGGCCCCTGCACCATACAGTTCACAAACGGCAACACTCCTACCTTCTAATTTGGTCTGTTTGCCAGCTCAATAAATACAAGAAATGTGACCTCACTGGTGGCAGGCTCATCCCTTCCTACACAGCCACGAACCTTCTTCAGTTAAAGAAAGAGTTGTGCCAAGCATGCAGCAATTGCCCCTAGCACTGGGATTCTGCAAGCCTCCATAAACACAATTTGGCATTTTCTGACAGTGACAGTCAACGAAAATTTCCTTCAGACTTTTTCAGGGATTTGGTGCCAAATGAAAGCAAACTTTGATATGCCAGTAAACAGATCCGTCAGAATCTCCTCCAGGAGGGAAAGCAGTGAAAATCACTCCCTTCATGTGAAGGGCAAAAAAGGAAAACGATAGGCTAGGATGAACTCATTTTAAATTACTATCAAATGTAGTGCCTGATGGCTTGTTTGTCGGAAACAGCTGAAATTTTCCAAAGACATTCACCCTAAGGTAGTGAATACGAGGAAGAGGGATGCATCAGCCCTGACTATTAAAGACTGCTAAAGCTACACGCAAGTGTAAGCAAGGCTTTGTTACGGGAAGCAGAAACCTAATAGCTCATCCAGACCCCTGGGAACTAGTCCTACTGAAAATAGGCGAAGGAACATGGTGCATTGTTCTTAGCAAAAACTGCTCGACACAGGGCTTCAGCAGCTGAAAAACATGCTTTTCTACACATCTAGTGCAGATACAGCTTTTGCCCATGAACGTGCAGCAGTCAGATAATTAAGGCTCACTTGCAACATGAGTAAAGTCTTTACTATGATGAGTGTATAATGGCCACATTACTCATGTGGCTGAGGTAAACAGCAATGGCTGCTGGTCATGCCACATGAGACACAGAAGTTCGGTTTAGTTAAGATTACACAAAGCCTAGGGAAGCCATAAGGGCTAACCTAGCAGGCAGAGCAATCTGACGGCAGAGGAAAATCACAGATGACAAATGCCTAGCAATGTACACCGGAAGAGATCATTGAACTTCCCAATGTGCCTTCCCGTATCCCCATTTGCCAGGGAGAATACTCAGGCACCACAATGCAACTTAAAAAGCATGGAAGAGGCAGGGGCAGAAAGCAATCCTGCGGGTGACATATACCACCCCAACAGGCACTCGCTGTGTACCCCCATCTTACCCATTATGATCAGTAGTGTCTTCAAAGACACAGTCCTTGCACTTGTCAAATACTGGACAGCAAACGGGCCCAAATTCAGCCTTCTGCTAAAGGAGAGGTAAACAAAACACAGTCCCTTTTCCTTTCCAGGAGGCCACTGCCACTACGTGGGTCTCTCCAAATTAACCACAGCACAAGTGGTTAGTGTCAGATAGATCTGAAAACACTGGGAAGCAGAAGGGGAAAGCAGGAAGGAGGCATCAGACAACTTGGTAAGAAAGCAGTCTTGTTGGGTTTAGTGCTCACAGGACCCCCTCTTCAGAGAACAGGTGATAGAGATGTATAAAACAAAGAGTGATACAGAACAGATAAATAGGGGCTTTATCTTTTTTCTTGTATTTGGAGAGAGAATTAGAAAGGAACAATCAATGACATACACAAGCAATGTGTTCAGGAAGAAATGCATAAACAAGAGGAGCTCAGCCAACCAAAAGACAGCAAAATGTGGGCAATGTTGTTAGAAGTTCCCAAGTTTCACCGATTCCTAATGATCCTGAGGGTCAAATTTCTGGCAGTGAATTGGGCATTTCTGAGAATTCTCTCTCAAGACTACAAGAGGAGTTCCACATGTTACCTGTATGTGAACAGAGACCAGCGGTGCCTCAGTCACTGGAGAGCTCGCCCTATCCCCTTATCTGCACCCTGGAACCTGCTGTGGGAACCAGCTCTGCTCATCTCAAGCCACAGAGCAATTTTGGGCTGAAACTCCTATGCTAGCAAGGAAAACAAGAATGGGACATTCTTCCAGTTTGGTAACAATTTGGTAGCAGAGCAAATTCAAGCAGCCACGGGAACCTTTATTGCTGGTGTGCTGCAGGCCTGGACCGCTAACAGTCCTGTTTAAGGGCTGTGACAAGCCTGGTCTGAATAACAGGTCATCTGAAGAGAAGACGGATATACAGCCACCTTGAATACAATCCTCTGGGGCTGGTGCAGCTGAAATCTAATGAGCTCGTCTGTCAGACTGAGCAACCTCAGCCTGTGACCTGCCTCTCTTCAAGTAGCACCTTGAACAATCGCAGCCTATGGGTTTTGCTGCAACAAGGATTAGCTCTGTGGGTCACATCAGCCAAGTATTGCCCAGAATCTAAACGGGATGCCTTTAGGTCAATGACAGTCCCCGAAAACCAGGCTCTGAGGTGCAGAATCCTTTAAAAACATTATGAAGCTGAAGAGTTAGGAGCTACCTCTTAGTTAAGAAGTAGTGTGTATTTGTCAGGTGGCATACCTGAATGGCTAGAAGAGAGGATGACAATGCACAGGTGGCTGTCACACCCAGTCTTTACCACTGTCTACACATTTTTATACACTGCTGGCACAGATCGCTTGCAAAATACAAGTTGAAGAATTCAAAGTGGCAGCGAAAGGCAAGGTATTGTGCAGTGCCATCTTTCCAGCACCCCCCTACTGTAACTACACAGCAGATGTTCTATTTATTTACAGTATAGCAAGGCCTACTCAGCAAGCATTCTCAATCTTTTTCTGACCAGGAGCTTGTTCAAAGCATGATGGCATCTAGGTCTCCCTCCCAGCCAGAAGCCCTCTCTTTCCCTTAGCTGTACAGGAACCACAATGTTGTAGCTATTGTGGCTGAAACCTCGCATACGACATCCCCAGTCATACCCACTGTACTGTGTGCCATCCATACAGAAACAAAGAGCAGTCCTGGTTCAAAATGCTTACACTCTTAGTGATTACAAATCCCATGTATACACTGGCTAGTTCTCTGAGTAGCGACTGAAAGCTGCACTCCTGCTTGCCTCTCGTACTTCACAAGGGACGACTGCAGGGAGTATCAGCTGGGACACTGTCCCTGGGCAAACCAGCGCATTTTCTTGCACCGTCGCTGTATTTTGTTCGCCCAGCACAAGGTAAGCCTTCTCCCCAGTCCTTCCAAAACCCTGGGTAACCTACCACTACCTATACTGAATGAGCAACACAGCACACAAGCTTGTTAGATTCGTCATTTAAATGTCTGAATGAAATTTACATTGTCTCACAAAGACAACAAAACTACAAGATTTTTTTTCATATGGAACAGAGAAACAGAGTTTCAAAGAGATTGCCATATGATAGTCAATGGTTGGTTCAACATGGCGTGAAGAATTGTCTTTAGATCACATTTTTAAAACACCTTTTGAAAGTCTCTTCCCCCAATATCCAAGTGAAAAATTAACTGCTTAAAATTTTCAGACAATCCTAGTTTTATAGCTTCCCATGCAAGTACTTTCTGACTGATATTCCTGCACAAATCACTGACAATATTCAAGAAAAGCTTACAAAAACTGGAGAAAGAGGCTTTCTGGTCAGGAATGCTAGGCTATAGGGCCAGGTGCTAGAGGAGATAACTGTGAATGTAATCAGAACCATTTGTGTTTTGAACCCACCTGTTTGCTATAACCTCCCTGCCTTTAAGGATGAAATTGACTGCCCCCATTTATCAGTGAAGAGCTCCCACATCCTGTGTGCTAGACCCACAGAGAAGTGAGGAGCAGGGACGGCTGCTCTTCTTGGTGCCTAATCTCAGTCAAGCTAAAGGACAGCAGTGATCTCTTCCACACTAAAGAGAAAAAAAAAAAGGAAAGAAAGAGACAAGATGAAGAAAGAGGTGAAACCAGTGAGGAAGCAGAATGCCATATTCTGTGAGGGGAAGCAGACCTTTAACAAGGATATGTGAGTCTCGCTCTGTGAAAGCATAGATTTCCCCAGCTACGGATCTGCCCCATTGCTTTAACAAGGAAGCTCCCCAGGCATCCTCACCCTGCATGGCAAACTAACACATCACAGCTATAAACACTGCATCCAGCAATGGGCAGATGCTAATGAATTAGGAGCAGTGCTTGTAGTACACGTTACTTTTACTTTTAACCACACTTTAGAAACAGTAATTAAAATTCAAACAACTCTAAGCTAAGGAGCACACAACAGCCTGCCCCAGAACAAAGCAGGTCCGGAGGGAGAGGAGGTCTGGGCAGTGGAGGAAGACGGACCACAGAAAGCTTTTTTTCTTTCCTACAGACAGTCTGCTGTCCAGCTCTCCCAAGATCCTTGTCACTGACCCCTTTTCCTTGCAGCTATCTGACACACATCCCTCTGGGCTGGGGAAGGATTTCAGGCCCTGAGTCCCAGCCCTGCCCCTATGGATCATCTGGGTGCAAACACTCGAAACCCACACTTCAGGCACAAAAAACACATGAACAAACTGAATGAAGCAGTGCAGTGATTTGGCCTTAGACAAAAATGTGTGGTCTTAAACATGCCTGTAGTCCTAAATAACAACCCGAAGGAGGGTGAACGATTTCTGTGCTCAGGCTCATTTGCTTTGCACGTACAGGTTTGTTCAAAATTATGTAACTTGCACTTTACATGCTGCCCTTGGTTACAAGAACTGCCTGCTCCAGACACCATGAGGACAGTAAAACAAGACAGCCTGTGACCTCCTGAGCTCAGCACAAAGAGTGCAGAGACTGACAGGGAGCAGGGTATCCGAGAGGCATGACACAAACCTTCTCCAGTACCAGAAACGTGTCTGAATTGGACATTTCCACCACGATGTACCAGCTTGTCTCCTGCTAGGAAGTGGGAGAACTTTGTATATAACAAGTGACAGAAAACATTTTTAATGAACATTTCTGGTTAATGCAGCTGAAATTATAAGCATCTCCCTGCTCCATACTTTCTAGAACTATGCTGAAGAGCCAGTGCTTAAAAGCTTGCCTTTTTCTTTATTTAACGGACATCAGAAATGAAGACATTTTCAGTTTGTCCCCGTAAGTTCTCAACAGAAATGAAAGGTGTATTTCGCTACTCATTTACAGACTGCTGGAAATCAGGCTGCTGAGCTTTCAGCTGTTGTGTGCAGCAATGTTCTGCCTGACGTGCTTCCCCTGCTGCCCAGAGGTGGCTGCATTTAAGCAATGAAGGACATATATAAGGGGGGGCTGCCAGATAAAGACATTTATCTCATAAGTAGGGCTCGGGGACAATAAGAAGCTTTGGGACTTTTCTAGATGAAGCGCTAGCTGGTATAAATAGCAATGTAATAACTGAATCCGTTGCCATCTATGCCAGCCTACACAATTAATTTTTAGTTAGCTCTGCAGGGTAGTTTCTTTGGGGCACACCACGCAGGAAGCAACGATCGGGCTCCAGTTGTGCCAGCACAGCCCAGTACACCCCCACAGCTGGGAATAACAGCTGCCACTGCCCCAGAGGCCAGGAGGGCAAGAAACACATGACCTCCCACAAGAACACGGGAGACATTTCTTCTCTGGGATTACAGCAAGGCCAAAAGAAAATACAGATTTGGATTTCAAATCTATCCGGCACACGGCTTTCTGAGTAACCCTGGTCTGCGACTGCAGCCAACTCCTCTTTCTAACTGTGGTACTCAGGGAGCTCAGCAGGGACACTGCAAGCCTTTCCACAGCGAGACCTTGGATTTCCCATAACTATTAGTGGCTGAATGCTGACATTGATGGAACTACATGTTTAATAACAAACTCATTTTGAACCTCAAACTAAGATTTCTTGTCTTTCAAACAGCCAGGACCACAGTGGTTTGGCACATTCATTATCAGGGAAGAGGGGCAGGGGAAGGAGAGGAAGCAATGATCCAAATAGTGCTGAAGTTCAGCAAACTACCACAGCAATCCAAACCCCCAAACATTTGCTGTTTTCTAAACTGAACTATAACTTTATTACAAATGATCTTTGCAGAAGCCCAGTAGAAACCTCAGAACGTCTGATTAAACTGAAATGTTAACAACCCAACGCAACTTCAGTCTGATACGGTTCTGCAGAAATGATGCATCTAGCTACTACAGACTGATTATTTCATTCCATTATGCAGTGCCCGGTTTCACATTTTAGATTTCTGATTTTTCAGTCTGAAATTTAATCAAACCATGAAAGTGGTAAGAGGAAAACTGTTGCTTAAAGTGTATGGGTATTACTCCTACCAAGATTCAGATGCTTTCTTATTCTTACATACTGACTTGTAGTCACTCAGTGGGATGATGTAGTGCCTAAAATTAGACTTGTTCGTAAATCTTTGCAGGATCAAGGCCATAAGTACATATTTGCAGAGCAGAAAACAGATCAGGCACAAGCCATGATTCCTTGTGCAAACCTAATCGCGACTTTCTTCCCTTCCCTAGCAATGCCACTGACCCCAGTGTTGACGTTGCTCCTCCAGCTGGCACGCACACCCACATAGCCAATACTCTCCTGTCGGGCCTGTTGAACTCCGGCAGGTTTAATTCCACTGAATCTGCTCGCGTGCTTGCTCCGTAAGAGAAGCAATCTCACGCAATGCAAGACCACCACAGCATTATGTCACACTCTGTGCTACTGAAACAGAGAGCGATGCCTGCGTGCTGTGCATGCACACACACGCTGGAATTTGACTCTACCGACCGGGAGCGGCCAAAATTCCCGCTGAGCCCTGCGGAAAGAAGCGAGGCCGGGGCCTTGCCCCGCGCAGGGGCGGGGTCGGCCCGGGGCACAGGCCTGCAGGCGTGGCCGTGCGGCTGCCGCCGACCCGGCC
>VXAA01007015.1:2319951-2332051 GCA_013399115.1 Anseranas semipalmata
CCGGCCGCCGCGGGAAACGGCGCCGCGGCACCAAGGTTCCTGCCGCCGCCCGCGGGGCCGCCGCGGAGCCGCCGGAGGGGGAGCAGCTCGCCCGCAGGGGCCGACCGCCGGCCTGAATTTTGAAGCCCTGTGCGCCCAGAGCCGTTCTCCACAGCACCGTGCACCTTTACGGTCCCCAGCACTGCACTGGCTGCATACCCAGGGTGCTGGCGCTTGGCTGAACTGGGCGAGATCAGTGCCGAAACGTAGCTGCGCTAGTTTTAGCAGCTGAACTGAGTCCATAAAGGGGATTCACGGTCATCAGTAGGAGGAAGGTGTCTGGTTATCTTCCCTAAGTAGTTTTTCTTCTCTTTGTCACACCCCAACAATTTAGCATATAAAGCAAAATGTGAGGGGAACAATTAACAAAGTTGCGTTTGTGTGCGTTACCTGATTTCAGGGACAGCAAGGACAAATGAGCGCCTGTAGCGCACAACCACAACAGTTTGTCTGACTGAAAATTAGTTAATCCTGGCCTTTACAAATAACATATCAGTAGAGCACCACACGTTTCAAGTTCTGCTCCTAAAGATGAACAGTCTCTTCACGGGGTAACAGGCAGTCTTCTTTTTATTCTACTTCAGTTGCATTCACCACGATCCCTCAAAGGGCGGTGCAGTATCATCACTCACTGTGTTATTTATTACCAGCCAGCCTTCTCCCAAGTGGTGCTGAGACGCTGATCTCTTGGGCTCCTCTGAACCTCCCAGGTCTGCCAAGGCTTCAGGACTTCGCCTCTTGCCAGCCACGGACCCCGAGCTCCTGTTCCAGGTCCTGCGGGTGCCCATGGGGACATCAGAGTCGGGAGAGAGGAACAGGCAAGCGGTGTGCCCTGCACTCAACAGGCGTGAAAACCCATCCTTCTCCCGGTTCTGACTGCACTGCGGTGTTGAAGAAAAATCACCTTTGTTTAGCATTATGCACATACTTGGGTAACTTTCTGGGAACAGGCCCACATCTCATTTTCCACCCGCAGTGGAAAAGTGACTGAGCTGCAGAAGAGCAGTGGATTTCTCCTTGCAACACCTGGAGGAGGTTTTTCTGGGATATGGCATGGATGTCACATCTTTTTAGGGGAGGGGAGAGGACCTTTAAGAAGGAAGTGATGGGAGGACGGCAGAAGAGCCTTGTTCAAGAAGAACCACCCTTCTGCTCAAAAACAGACTGCCAGGGACACTTGGCAGCCATAGATCTGGAAGGACAGCAGCCAGGAACCCAGAACAGCCTCAGCATTCGATGCACTCAGGCATGGTTCCTGCCTCCCTCTTTCCTACAGCCAAAGTACATCCCACAGGATCTCCTTGGGACCCGTCTGCCAAATATGTCATCACTCAGGCTTGCACTGTGCAATCCCCAGCACTGTGCAGTGCAGCCGATGGGAAATGTGCCTCCTGCCCAGGCTCCATGCCCTGTTAGACGCTTCCCAGGGGCCGGCCAGCACCACGGCCCCCGCATCATCGCAGAATCACCCTGTGCTCTGTGGAGGTCTGCAGGAAACATCATGTGTTCCCCCCAGGATGAAAGAGGCACTTTTTCAGCTCCTTAAAGAGTACTTTTCCCAGCTCTAGATATTCCTAATGCTGTTCTCGTCTGATGGAAATCCTTTGCAAAAGTCCTGGGACAGGTAACACTTTCAATTTTCTTTGCAAAATGCAATCAATGTGCATCTTTCTTACGCTGGCCATTAGGGAACAGTTTGAGTTCAAGTTTTTAATTCTGTCTGAGAAGCACTTTTATAAACAATGGTCACCATTTGATTGTCAGGAGGAGGGGATTCCATCTCCTTTCTAACTGATATTTTTCTATCTGCGAGCCCTCATATATCCCTCTGCCACAGGTTTAAACAACCAAGTCTTTCTGGGCAGGTGACTCTACATTTTCTTCCTTTAATTCACTGGAGATTTCTCTGCCTGCAGTCTGTGTGCCATTGGCAAGAACAAATGACCAGCCTTATCCTTTGAAGCTGCAGCATGACAGGCTCAAATTCTGAAGAAATATGAACCTTGGAAAATTTTGTTGTTATAACTTTACATATGTAAGAATATAAATTTCAGATTTAGCAGTTTTCATTGTTTAAGCTTATCACCATCCTCCAACATGAAATCATGAGCTGTTTCAAGCATGTTATAGACATGGTGGTGACTAACAAAAACTTCCACACAGCTTGACTTCCAGCTTTGTCCCCCTTGCTCATCAACCATCAGCATGCGGCCTGAAGCTGAACACAGTGCATAGAGCCATCTGGTGGTTAACTCCACAAGTAAACAAATCGTGCCCTGTACGTCCACCCGATGAAGACATAAAAGAAGTCATCTTCCTTCTCCCTGAATGTCTCAAATGTCAGCTGCTTCTTAGCTTTTAGACTGACATTCTGGAAGTCTAGAGAGTCAATACCAAAAGAGGGAGAAAATGGCTCTATCTGCTAATAGGGGAAACTTCACTTAACTGCTTTCCTTCTGTGAGCGCTTGTGTGACTGAGTGCTCTTCTTTACATCTGAACATCTCCCATGCGTACTGCAGAATCCTTTTCCAAAACCCAGATCATTGTGCCATGCATTCCCCAGTTTGGCTCCTCCTGATAAGAATCCAAACATCTTTGCCTTTAACTGGGAAACTCTCAAGAACCCTTTGGGCTGGCCCGATGTGGAAGGAGGAATGCCAATTCATTGTAGCCAGTGACAGGCTCGCCAGTTCACACCAGCTGAGCATTAGACCCACCGTCTTTCCCCGCTGCCTCTGAAGTGGGGGCCTTTTTTCACACATTTTAATTACTGACTCCCTACATAGAAGCTATTACCTCGCAGAAAGGCCGTTAACTGGCACGTTCAGCACAAGATGAAACCTTTCCGATAATTGTTCCTTGAGTTCACATTTGTGAAAATAAACATCATCAGATGATTAAATTAAACACTGCAGCCAGCTCAGCTACACGCTATTCTCACTTATCACGCAGAAAGGGAGATCAAAGAGAAAGGCTCAGGTAGAGTTATTCCAACTCCTCCAACTTGGGTTGATAGCTACCTATTGAACACACTAATTAGCTGCCTGCTCGGGGTGTGCAATGCAGAATTAACCCTCCTGAAATTGGCCAGTATAGCCATTTTCATTCCTTGTAAGCAGCTGGATGCAGAGGGATGACTGACACCTCCTATTTTCTGCACCGTAAAGCAGGAGCACAGCCTGATTCTGATTTCAGAGACTCTTGGGCCTCTGTCCCCTTTGGTGCCTTGCGTGGGTGCGAGGGCTGTGCCCAGGGGACAGAAGGAAAGGCTGGATGAGGCCCTTCTCCTCCCCTGCCCTGTCCTGTTGCTCCTGCAGCGCCGGCCACCGCGCTGTCCCTTAGCTCAGGCACTGCTTAAACGGGGAGCTGGTTTCTGAAGCGGGGTTCGGCCAGCGCTTCCCTGCTTTGCTGTCGTGGGTCGCGGCGGGTGGAGGAGGAGGGCTCGCCCGCCGCCCAGAAGCCCCGCTATTCTGCCGCTAATGGGATTGGCACCGCTTAAAGCGGTCTGCGCGGGTATTGTCTGCAGCCGCAGCAAGAGAAACATTATTCAAAGGCCATTCAGGCCCCAAAAGAAGCGGCAGAGCAGAGTAATTATCGGAGACTCTCCATTAACAAGGGCATCTTTGCTCTTTGTCTGTGTTGGTTTAATAAGGGCCACTAATGGGGCCGGGGGAGGGGCAGGCTAACGCTTCTAAACAAACCCCCTTCCCTCCCCCCGCCTCAGAGGACAGCCGGCCTGATGGGCGCTGACAGCCGAGCCAGGAGTTACCATATTGCGGAGTGACCTCTGGGAAACTCGGTGCGAACCCAGCCGCTTTCAGCCCCGTCCCGCCGAGCTGCCGGGAGCATCGCTGGGCTAGCTGTTCTCTTTTTAGCCTTTCCGTAGTCCCCGGCGCTTGGCAGGCCCTTCTGTGCACCCCCGCCCGACCTCTCTCATGTCATCTCGTGACCCCTCGTGGCTGGGCACAACGGCACTGAGTGGCAGTAATGAGGGACGACAGTGCAGATTAAGTTCCCGCAGCAAAACCCAGGCTGCTGCCCGTTACCCGCAGCTGCGGCTGGGAGATGCTGCAGGGAAGGCAGGAGCGGAGCAGCACGCCCTCCCCGCACCGCTGGAGGCGGCAGGCTGGCAGCTAGCACAGGCCAGGGGCTCCTACCTTCTGGCTGCGGCTGCTTCTCTAGCGATGGACTGAGGGAAAAGCCATCGTGAACCTCCAGCTGCTGAACCTCCAGCTGCTGAACCTCCAGCTCCTTCAGAGCTGCTCTCAGTAGCATGCAGTTAAAATTCTTCCGAGGGCCCCCAGCTGTCCTCATCTTCAAATGCCGGTTTTAAGGGGCCAGTTTCTGAGGTACTTCACACTACAGGATGAGGCGCACACTGGTCGCTTCAACAGTGAAATGTGAATGAGAGGTCTCAGGATATCTCTGCAAAAGACAGCATTCAGACAGTGCACTGTAATGATACACACGTATGCTAATAACAAACCAAAGGAATAATACAGCCTTTTCCAGCTACAACATAAAGAGTGTGGGTACAAGGCTGAGGGTGGTGAGGCACTGGCACAGGCTGCCCGGAGAAGCTGTGGATGCCCCATCCCTGGAGGTGTTTAAGGCCAGGATGGATGGGGCTTTGGGCAACCTGGTCTAGTGGGTGGCATCCCTGCCCATGGCAGGGGGGTTGGAATGGGGTAGTCTTTAGGGTCCTTTCCAACACAAGCCATTCTATGATTCTATGACAGCTAGATTCATTTTTAGGCAACTATAAAACCAAATAACAATAAAAATGATTCCCACAAGTTTGTGCTGGTCTTTTAGTGAAGCCAGGCCCTGGACACTGTGCTATTCTTTCACACTGAACTTCTAGCTCACCTTCAAATGATGCAACCCTAACAGATGGCTGTACCATACAGCTAGCCCATGGGGCACAGAGACAAAGCAGAGTCTGCATGCCTGTGTACCTGCGGGCGTGCATGTCAGCAGCCTCAGGAAGGGCACTTGAGGGCCACCTGACATCAGTGCTGTCTCTCATTATGAGGAAGGGGTTTACTCAGGTGAGGTATGGAACAACAAACTTCTCCATGCAGGCACCCCCCCAGCCCATTCCACTTAGGCAAATGTTCTGGTGCTAAAGGTTTATCCCAATCAGAGGAAGAAAGATACATGAGAAATCCTCACTGCTTAAACCAAAAGGCTCTGGTTTGAAGAAGCAAACTCTGCACAGGATTTCACCCATTTCATGAGAGCTTGGTAGTTTTGAAATTTTCATGATTTCACCAGCAAGTGCATCCCTTGTAACAAAAGAAACTCTTCATAGGTGCTCTGTGCCCTCTCTGTGGGATCAAAACATCTCAGAACAACCTTGCAAGTCAGAGAGCACTCACCCTTTACATGAAGATAGCTAAGTTACAGGGAAATTAAACTGGCAATACCTGGCTTCACTCTTGCCAGAGAGAGCTAGGGAGTGGATACAGTTCTTGCTCCAGATTCTTAGTGCAATGTTCTGTGCTCAGTGGTGTTCCCTCTCCCTGTTTTGAAACATCTGGAGGATCACACTCCTGAAACAGAAAATCAGTCCTATTCTCAGCATTTCATTCTTCATGTTAATGACTGCTACTATTCATGCTCTTTCTTTTTAGAAGAATAATTATTATACACACACAGAGGAACTGCCTTTGCCTATGGATTTTGCAATCCATACACAGATACAGAAAACAGTGGGTTACTAGGAGCACATGACCTGGCCTCTGATTAGTGCAGGTTTTGCTTTACAAGTATCATTAAGTATTATCCTTCTTTGCCACTAGTAGATAATACAGACAGCTTTGTTGTAAATGTGTATGTTAAGATGAGATTTGAACAAAAAGAAGAAAGTGATTCAGAAGGGAGAATTGAGATCTAGTTGATACCCAAAGCAAGGAGAAATGAATGGAGAAATAAAAAATAAAAAAAAAGCTGATTGATAGCTTAAAAGCAGTTGCAGCATGGGAAAGGAGAGATGGCTAAAGTATGGACAAAGATTTGTCATGAAAACGGGGAGTTTTCAGCTTCAGCATGAAGGAAAACTGAGTAGTTTGTGCAAGGCAGGCTGAAATTCGATGGTCCTGCGGTGGAAGGGAGCAGAGCTCCCAGCAGTGGCAGAGATAGGATGGGTGATAAGAGACTGGTGGATCTAGTTCTTGGAACTTCAGCCAGAGTAGTACAGCTGGAAGTGAGGCATCCAGTATGACAGAGATAGGAACACAGCCCAGTTAGAGTCATCAGTGCAAAGCAACCTCGTTGGCAAGTCTTCGTCCAACTTATCCTCCTACAGGCATGGTTCCTGCAGGGAGCAGGGAATGACTACATCCACCCTGTGACTTGTAAAGCCAGTTCTATTTAGATTCGCTGTTGTTTAGTACAGAGATGTTTTCTCCCCGGTTCTCCCTTCTTTTTTATATTCCTCCTGCTAGCATTTGAGGCTATCAGAAAATGAATGTAAGTAAGTGTATTCTTTCCAGGTTGCTCTACTTCACTCTGCTGCTGTTATCCTGTTATCCTGTCACAAAAGTCTTAAACTGATCTGAACCTCACCAAAACAATGAACAGGTCTGCACTGGCTAGACAGTTTTGGATTGTGACCCGAATTCTGTCTGAGCTCATTAATGTAAATTTCAACCATTTTTCAATTGTATCTGTGCCTTGAAACCCAGGGGAAAATGAGAAGGGGTGAAAGATGCCTTTCCAGAAAATCAGTTGTGTATGTTTGCAAACTATTGTGAGCAGAAAACATGTTGAAATATGGGACAGGAAGCAGCTATTAATCTCTGAAAGCACACCATGGTTTAGTTCAGTGTGACTTCCCTGCTTTGTCTCTATATCCTTTCAGCTTTCTCTAGAAAACATCTTGCTTAGCCAGCTTAGCAAAAACTTTTCCCTCTAATGCCCTCAGCTGGCATCTGTCACACCTGCCCTCCTCTTTACTCCTGCTGGCCATTCTCTCAGCAAGTGGGGTAGGGGAAAGGTCTTCCTAGTCACAGGCATTGACCTGATCTGGTCTCAGGACACCGCTCACTCTCCATGTGAAATCTTTAACACTGCAAATGAGGCATACCTACACCAAGACACAGCTCAGTGCAGCGATCCTCTCAGCCAGCACCAATCCTGCCGACTTGGGGATGGGGAGTAATATTGACACCTCAGTGCTGTGGATAGAGAGACCCAAAACTAATCCCATCTAGAAGAAAACTGAGATACCAGAGCTTTCACACACATACTCTGCTGACTCTAATTTAAAAAAAAAAAAAAAAGTCTCTAACAACTGGCATATTTAGCTACTGCTGCTAGGAACTTGCTCTTGTTTTCTCCTCAGAAGCTAAATTACAGCTAGAACTTCAGTGTCTGCCTCTGTACTTCTTTACAGTGACAGTTCAGCTTAACACTAATCCCATTAGCAAACAGCATCTGGGGAAAAGCAGCAAGATTGGGTTGCTTCTGCATTCCTGAGATCTCTGGCTGATGCAGCCACTCAGGTGCAGCTGCAGGTGTACGAGTTAGAGCAGCCCCAGAGCTCTCCTTCTCTGCAGCGTGAGGAGTGAGGGCATAAATGTGACTTGCGGGTACCTTCCCCATAGCTTGCAGCTCCTATACAAATACCGTCCTGAGAGCCAAAATCCTCTTCTTTACCCCCATGTATCCATCATTATACTTATGTTCAGAGTACATTCATCATTTTGTAATTCCTGAATAGTGTGTGCTATAGTAATCTCAGTTTTTTTTTTTCTTTTCAACTTCTACTAAGTCACACACACACAAGACTGACAGAAGCCAGACAAATAAAAATGATGCCACTGGTGTCCATGGAGATGAACTGCTTGGCTGATAAAGGAACATGACTGCCTTAGCCAGAGCTTGTCTACAGTGTCAACTATAAGAGAGCAAATAACATCCCTTTAAGAGTAAAGCCCAAGCAATCTAGCTTTATGCATTGTGTTGCAAGATACTGAAGAGAAAAACTTCAGTCCTCTGCACTCAGGTATGTCCTAGTACCTTCTATTCCACAAATTAGGCTGAGCTATTAATCATCGTAATCACCAGCACTTAGTGTTGGGAAAACTGTGGTCATTAAGACTAGGTATCTATGAAGTCAATTTGCTGTAATGCCCTTCCCATCTTCAGCACTTTGCAAGAGCTCCCTTGTACAGCTTCCTGAACAACACCTATTCCAGCAAGACAGCATGCTTATGGCTCCAATATTGCACCAAACTCCTCCTACTGTGACTTGCTTTTGAATAATTATTCTACATGGTATCTAATATCCACTAGCCTGTATGTTCCTTCCTATCTGACACATTGTACTTTCCCCACCAGGGCTATCATAGTGAAGAGCAGGGTAAAGAATCCCAGTTACACGATGTTGGCCTGACAGCACCCTAAAGCCTTTCAAAAGGATACTACTCCCTCCTTGCTGATGTGGAATTAAAGAGAAAAATCATGACATTGAACACTTCTCACCCCCAAAATGGAAGGGTCAAAGAAGCCTCACACTTCCATACAGTGGTATCATACGTGTTTATCCTGCATTAAACACTTCACATTTAGAATAAACTAAGAACAGTTCAGCTGTACGCGCAGGAGATGGCTATTAAAGGCTGTGTTTATGCAAGCCCCCAGCAGCCTGCGCCCCAGCGTGCATCTGTGCATCGCTGCCCTCTCCGGGGCAGACCTGTGCCTGCACCAACACGGAGCCCGGGCTGCCAAAACTCAGCGGAGCAGGTATTTTACCTCAGACATGGAAGGAATAATTGTCCACTTATTGATCGTTGCCCTGACACCTTCAGTAACCTCACTGAGCACCACAGTGATGACCAAGCTGCTGCTAAAGGCATAAGGATTTGTTGAAATATCGTTAAACACAATACAGGTAATGCTCACTAGGATTAGGAACCCACATGTCAGTCCACGTTTTATCCGAGAGATAAAATGGGGACAAATTAAATTTGCTCTGATTATGTAAAGCTATCTTAACCAAGACGTTTAAGCTAGTCCATTTCAAGTGTGGCTGCTTTTCAGCTCCCAAAGCCCCCAGCTTCCAGGGGCTAATCTGCTCTCAACTAAATACACTGCTGCAGTGTCAGATCCCTACCACAAAAAAAAAAAAAGGGGGGGGGGGGCAAAAAACCCAAAAAAACAAAAACACTAAAAACAACAGTCAACATTTTTCAGGATGTTGTCTTCTGCTTTCAAGTCTCCTCCTGGGTGCTTTAGAAAATTCCCCTTGGAATACTTCTCTGTGCATGTGTATATAGCGTGCTTGCATGCATCTGTGTGCATGTACTCTCTTTGACCATCCAACCCCTGCACGCAGCAATACTCTGCCATGCTGCTTATGTTTTCTACACTTCTTGCCCATAGTAGGGCTTTTCCAGGTACAAATCCTGTCAATTTCCTTTCCCAATCTTATGTTCCAGCTGTTGCTCTCCGTGGACATTTGGTGAGCTGTTCCTCAGCCCCCACCAGTGAGAGTGTTCTTTACAGCCTACTGCTGGCTCTTTGTCTTGCTGAGATGCTTCTGGGATGCCTTTGGTCCACCAGGCTGGCAAAGCCTTCATCATCTCAGAGAAGACCTTAACAAGTCTGAGATATATATGCCTTTCAGTGCTTCAAACCCACCCACAGTTGTTTGCTGAGCTGTCTCATAGGAATGCATGGGAGACACCTGCTGCTAGCTTCCCCCCAACCCCGAGCACTCACAGCTCGGCCCTGTGGCCTTGCTCCAGCTCTGTGACTGCTGTTGGCTGAGCCAGAACTGGGAAGAGGGCAGAACACAGATTTAAGCAGCATGCCTCTTAGCTCTGAGCACTCCGGTACATTCCAGGTAAGCTTTGTCCACCAAGCAGCCTCCCCCAGCTGAAGTCTGGCTAGACTGGGAGAGACAGTGTTGTGAAAGGTTTGCATTTACACCTCAAGGAACTGGCTGAGCACGGAGATGCAGCACATTGGGACTTCACAAAGGAAACTTGTGGGGTACTTTCCTGCCATGTACAAGACTTATGCCTGACTGAAATCACTATGTCAGATACAGTCTGAAAGCTGCACTACAAAGTGCTCCCTGTATTACAGCCCCCCATATATTAACAGGGATATGAGGGCTTATTTCCTCAGCGGAGGCTGTGAAGATAAATCCAGTCATAACAGAAAGGTGCTCAGACACTGAAGAAACTGAGGATACAGCATTTCACTATCTGAGTGTCCCTGAAAGCCATACGTGTAATTTCCTAGGCAGATAAATTCAGCCGTTGTTCTGCCAGTGATGGAAAGAGGTACATTATAGCTATCAGTGACTTTACTTCCCATCTGTTTCCTCAAGAATTGTCCAAGATATCATGTTTCACTGACTGCATGAGCCATGAGCTCCCTCTAGTATCACAAGAGGATTAATGCAGTTGGTACCTTTGCCATGCTAAATGAACAGAGAACAAATGTAAGAAATATCAGAAGAATGTAGGAATTCTGCTCCTTTTCTTCATTTTTGATCAAAAAAATCCTAGAAGTCAGTTGTGTGCATATAGCTAAGCACAGACATCTGAAGAATTATGAGGCAAACATGCACAGGACAGGAAAATGCAGTATTTTACACATTTATCCACAAAAGATAGGTGTAATTGCACTAGTCTACCCTGCTCATCAGCTTTCACAAGGCAAAAGTGTAACCTGACAAAATGATGATTCTGTTAAAGATTTCTATGGAGGGAGACCATTGTGATCATTGCAAACATGAGCATTGCTACCAAGAAAGAGGTAAAAGAAGAAAACAGAAAAGAATGAATTTAGATAACAGGGGTTAAAGTAACCCTGTAGAACATCTCAGGTCACAATATTCAGGTTGGGTTTTTAGACTGTTTTCTCTAATCATTACTTCCATTTTATACCATTTGGGAGCAGAACACAAGATTCTTTTAGTTGTGCAAGAGCTCTTCCCAGGAGTACATAAATGGTCCGCCTGGAGTGATTTATGTGGGTGGGTGAATTTGTGACTAATTTATAATGTAGATTTCAATGACTGACTGCTTGGCACAGAAGCAGCAAGACGAAGTAATAGCCATGCTAAATGCTGAAAGCTCTTTCAACACAAGCAAGCTAGCTGACACTTCAGGAAATAAGTATTTTTAAGTGACCGTCTTTGTAAAACAGCTGTACATACTATAAACAGTTTAGTGTTCTTTTCTTATCAACTACAAAAGCTGTCAAATTTGTTTCTTACAGGATTGCTCAAAATGGCTTTGTACAGTTGTTTATAGCAAGTATTAACAAATGACTGTTCGACAAAAAGACTATAAATGTGTACAACTGTGTGTGCATTGTGTGAGGCTACATATGCAAACAAATTTCTTTTTTTTTTTGCAGCCTCCAGAAGTACAGACGCTTCCTAAATTTGCTATTTATCTAACGCATACAGAGTAGCCTGCTGCCTAAAGAGCTGACAACAGCTTTAGAAGAACCGTTACTAACGTCTGAACAGTGAGCACTTGCCCTTGCCCAAATCCCACCCCACTCCCTTTCAAAACCTGGTGGCCTAAAGTGGCCAAGCCCCCCTCCTCCTCCCCTCGCCCCGAAACCCAGCACTAGAGAATGGACAGGCTGGGATACAACACGGTCCTTTCAAACACTCTGAAGGACTGGGAAAGCACTTCTCACTCCATATGCTACAGAAACAGCTGGATGACTTAAGGGATTTCAATCAGCTGCTATCACCAAGCTCCCACCTCTGCTTTCTCTTGCACAGTTGCTCTCTGATTCTCCTAGAAGTCTTTTGCTCTAACATGAAGACATACAAGAAAAGTAGAGCTTGTGCCCATCTTCATTTCCTTCCTTGTTCTCTCACCTGCTGGGTATTGGGATGATGGTTGTGTCCCCTGCCAACACTCAATAGCTCTGCAGCTGTTGTTTTCCTAACAGCAACACCTTCAGGCTGTCTCATTTGCTTGTCCCTGTAGATGACAAAAAATTCTCAGCAGGGCACAGACCTCCCAGGGAAAGAGTGCAGTCTTAAAGACATTATTATTATTATTATTATTAAAGTCA
>VXAA01007015.1:2332062-2375959 GCA_013399115.1 Anseranas semipalmata
AAAAAAAAAAAATCAAAAACCAGCAGAAATGTTTCAGTGTTTTGGATGCCTCGCACTGTGCTAGTTCCCTAATCCTGTCTGACACTGCTTGTCCCTGTATACGTGATAACGTCATAAATGTGGATTAGAACTTCAAGCTGAGTTACCAATGAGAACCCACCACCACCCCAAAAAAAAATCTGCTTTCCTCATGCATTATATTAAAACACCAAGTCAAGCAAATACAGATAAAAATAGAAAAATAAAAATGCTTATGCATTGAAAAACAAAGTGATTTTTAAAGCAAAGGTATTTCTTATACTACTGATTTGTTAAGTCAGTGTTAACACTCCTCTCTGACACAAATGAACTGGACCACTGGCCCATTTTGTCAAACAGCCTGCCATTGAAAGATATCAGTACCAGATTATTTCAGCATGAAGTGCGAGGCATGTTAGCCTCTCTAGTTCACCAAAAAACCTATCTCCATCAGTTCATGGTTAACTTGTACTGTCTACTCTAAGAGTTTAGAAATACTAATGTAACTATGGATATTCTAAATAATGTTTGACCTCAACACTATTTTGTGGACACATTCTTGGCAGATTAACAATGTATTTGGAAAGAATTAATTTCTCCGCTTTAAATCATTGTTTTAAATGGTTCATTGGAAGTCCCTTTTTCAAAAGGAATAGAGAAACTGACAATTTATCTTCTTTGTAGTACACACACACTGTTATGTGTACCTTTATCATCCTGTGACTGAACGCAGCAAGAAAAACTGCCTCATATCCTATTAGCATGCTTTAAATCAGTTCAGGAAGTCAGATTTAGAAGGGAAGATTTCAAGGATATCAGTTGATGCTAGTTCTTGTTCTGCAGCATTTTTACCCCTGGGTACCAACCTAAAACTAGAGTCCATCATCACAGGGGTTTAAAAAAAAATCTCATAGATCATTATCAGTTTGGCTTAGATTTGAAGCAATAACCTGGTCTATATCCAGACATTCTAAGTGGCTACTGAGAATTTAATAGAGTATTTTTCTGTTAAAGGACATGTACTATAGACTAGAAATGATCAAATTTACCTGTTTTAGCAGTAGCTAAATTCACAATACATGAGAACAGATCAGATCAGTTTGGTGCTTTTGCTGCTTTAACTACATATATTACAAATGCCCAACATTTGTGAAAAATTAGGTCCCCAATTTCTTGCAGAATCTTACGTCAATTTATACATTCCAGACAAGCTCATCACCTCATTTTTCTTTCAAGGTACTAGGGAAGAGAATTCAGCATCTCTAAGGATTATTTTTTTCCTCCTCAGACAGCAGCATGTTAGAAGTGTGTTAATTGCTCAAGCACAAAATTGGGTCAAATAAAAATGGAAAACCCTAAAGTCTACATCAAAATATCTTGCACAATACAGCACACTCCTTGTGATTCATATTCTGCAATAAATATCATCCGCATTAATGAAAGGATAAAACTTTAGAGTAATCAGAAGCTACAGTTATCCTGTCCATCTTGCACAAACCTGTTGCAAGTGTAGGTAAGTCTCAAAATTTCACAAGAGATTTAATGTGATGGTAGAACACGCAAAAATAATCCTTCAGACTAACCAAGATCTAGACAAGTAGGTTTACTCATTATTTCATGTTTCACCAAAACCTTTAGTCAGCTTACCCTGGCAATGTTCAGAACACAGTGCTACGGTTCTGACTACCATGTTTCAATAGTATCAACCTCCCAAACACCTTGAAGCATACATTTTACAAAAGATTACAGCACCTACTACAGCTGTAATCAAACAATATGCTTTAAATATCATAGTAATTACATCACACAGTTTATCACCGGAACTGAAGGAGGGACTAAAGTTTTATTCATTGTCAGCCCTAGGTTTAGTCAATATACAAACATGAAACCGTCTCAGAATCTTAAAACAAACAAACAAACCTCTGGGTATCTCATCTGGAAGGGTGTATTCCACAGAATAAAACATAGGAGAAAACACTTGAGGGCATAAACACATTTCCTTATCATAATGAAAAGTAAATCACCACTGGAAAAAACAGTACGTATGCCAAAGTTCACAGCGGCAGTCGTGGAGGGATGAGAGGCATAAAAAAAGTAGCTATACTCAAGGAAATTTCTTTCCCCCCTCTGCCTCCCTTCTAATACAAAAAAAAGTGTGTGGGGGGGGCAGACTACAAAAGTTGAACATTCTTGAACAACCCTTTTATATCAGGCTGTGCTAAAATGATACTGCGAATTAACTAACTCAGAACACAGATAACTAGAGACTCTTCTCCTTCCACCAGGTAAACAGGAACAAATTTGGGTGGGTGCTGCTGAGAGGGTTTGGGGGTTTATGATAGTGTTCATCTCAGAATGACAGTTTGGTTCATGCTCCAGGAATTATGAACATGTTCTCCAAGCTTTTCAAAAGGAGAAGTTACTTTTAGCACACATTTGTGCGATACAATCTTTGTTAGGTCTTCCTTCAATATTTTCGACCATTTCTCCTCTTAAAACTTCTGACATTACTTATTGTCACCAAGAAGACAGTCAAAATATTTGGTTGTGAAATTTCACTTCTTAAGGAGCCAGATCTCACTGAGTTAAGGCAAAAACAATAAACAATGGGTAAGGGGTAATGAGAAATTTCTCCATGATTTGTCTAACAGTACTGAAGCGTGGCATTAGCATCCTCCTTAGGAAATAAGTAACAGGTGAAACAAGGAGAGGACCAGCTGAGGCCATATCTATGGTCTGGACGAGATCCAGGAGCCTAAAGAGCATGCGCCAACTGAGAAGGTGAAAAGTTCAACTCTGAGGAAGACGCCTTACTTCATCAGGACAACCACCTGGACGACCACTAGAGGGGCTCTACACAAGCGCAGAAGAAGGAAGAAGATGATTAACATATGAAGTGGGGCTAGGTGGGGTTAGAAAATGAATATGTAGACAGGTTGCGAAACTTAATGCATATGTAATACTTTAGAGAATAAAAAGGAGGCGTGGGCTAACAACAGGTGAGCGTAACTTTGCAGAGATATCCCTTACGCTCCCGGGGCCGAAATAAACGCATACTTTACATCTTACAACTTTGTGAGTTGTGAAGTGCTTCCTGTGAATCACACCATTTATTCTAACTGGCCAGAAGGAAGCTGAGTAAGTGCTCGTCAAGTAGCCCAAACACTATTTCACTTGTTTCTCTGTGGACAAAGATGATAAACACTTGCTGACCTGTGCAAAAGTAAGGTTGCTTCAAGTATCTGTCCTTGGTGAATGCTACAAGGGAACAGCGACAATATTAAAGAATTGTTCCCCTCTTATTTCTGAAAATGTTCGTATTTACTCACTATGTTCTTTGGAGGCAATAACATACATGTGTTTTATGATGGAAGATCTAACATGAAGGAAAGTTGCAACAACATGAACAAATTGCCTGTGAATTCATTGAAAGTAGCAGAATTGGAGCCTGTTTTCAAAACTGAACCTCAACTCAGAAGCCAGTGTTGCCTTCTTAGTAGCCTGAAATAATCTCTGGGAAACTAGTTTTTTTTTAATCTAAACAGCCAGTTGTACTAACCTTTCTGTAAATCATCTAAGCAACGGCACACAAATCTTTTCTAAGTATATTAGAAAACAAGGCTACAGCACTTCACATCCCAGAGAGACAGCATGACCACTGAAATGAGCAGACAAGACTCCCCTGAAGAATTTAAGTTACGGCAACTAGAAGTCACCAAAAATTAACAGCCTTTATTAATTAATCTTGGACCCTAGAAAAACCTACAGACAAACTTAACATGCTATCTTTTGTCAGCAGAGAACATTACAGAAGAAAAAAATGTTTCCTCCTGAAATATCTCAAGATATTTACCCATGGAAAAAATGGAAATATATGAGCTGTTGCATCTGTTTCTATGTTTAAGCAAAACATTTACTGTGGACTCTCTTCTTTGTATCATCCAGCTGGTACATCAGCTAGCAAACCACTAAAGAACGAACACAATTTTAGGCATCTCATAAATAAGCAAGAAGCATCACTGACTCACAGCACTTGTGCATACTATATTTGTGCATGGCAGTCAAGACTTTTTGGAAAACTAGTTGAGCTTTTAATATTATGCCCAAAAGGTAATGTTTTTGTGAGTCCAGAGATGACTCCAGTGCCTCCTCTCTTCACAAATTCTGGCCACTCAAAATTAAATACGGTTCTGGTTTCCCTACCCAGAGCCATTTCTGCTGCAGTCAGGACCCCATAGCTCATCTGAAAACAGTCACTTCTGTGCTAAAAACTGCTGTCAAAGAAACAGGAATTCATCTGTTCTAAAAGCAAAACACTGATATAAGAGTAAAAATGGAACATCTGAAGTTCCTCTCAAGTGTCTTTTGATAATTACCATCAATACTTAAACATGAACTATTTCTGTTAGCAAATATATCAAATATATCTTGCCATGAAGAACTTGTGTATTATGCTCTATTGTGTTAACTATTAATCGGTTAAAAAATAAGATCCCACACAGGGTGCGCACAGGAGTTGAACACCAAGTAAAAGCAGGACAAAGCCAACAGAAACCAAACCCACCACAGACTGGTATTTTACGAAGTGCTTTATTTACCAGTTCTTTCTGCAATGGCTTATAATCAATACTTTTTGTTTGCAAGCTCAGAATAAATGCCAGCATATCACCAAAAGTATTAGCCTTTGCTCAATGTCTGAAAGACCTTACCTTACGAATAAGTATTATGCTGACTGCCTGTGATATTTTTTATCACCTATCCACAGCAAAACTGTTCCATTTTGCAGCTGTTAGCTAATCTCACTAGTGATACCTCAGATCATTTTGCAAAGAAGTTCACATATCTGAAAGAGAAGTAATAGAGACTTTTCATAGATCGAGCTTGCTGAAAAAAATAAATTCACAACAAAAACATTGATCTTTTTACTGTTGTAACTGATAAACCCTAGGCTATGGCTCCTGAGGATGATAAATTTGGTTCCAGGGTAGACTTTGTAGTTGTCTTTTTAAATGAAAGGTGCCACAGTTCCATGACCCAAACTATAGCATTCCAAGCAAATTCACTTTGCCTGATCCAAGTTCAGAAATTTATGGAGTATTTCAGTGCAAAAGATTTTTGGTAGCTGGGGAACATGTACAATATGTATCCTTCCAGAGCAGCTGGTGGCTAAGTACCTATGGCTGATCCTGACAGCTGCAAAATGGGGAATTCCTTTCCCTTTGATAGAACCTCAGAAGAGAGTCGTTATATGCATTTAATCTATCGCCTTCGCATAGCCAAGAAAATTTATGAAATAAATTATACAATAAGTAAATTGTAAAACAACAGTCAAAGTGAATGATATCATTGGAAGAAATTACTTGATGAAGTTACAATGACGGTGCAATCCTTTTTGAAGCTCTTCCTCTAATTTTTTAGCTAAGAAGTCTTCTCGGTCCACCACAAATAGTTTTGTGTCCTCCATACAGACAGCTCTAATGATTTGCCATGTTCTTTTTAAGAGAATCTTCCTTTCATGGTGAGATGTGGAGAAAGGGGAAGAAAAAAAGATTAACTTAGTAAATGCTAGGAAGTTATCCATCAATTTTGTATTCCAAACAGTGTCCGTACTAGAAATCAGTAAGTGAGCAATCTCACCTAGTACCCCGTCAAGAAACCCTTAGTGGAAAACACCAGATATTTTTGGTAGGTGATATAAGAATCCACATACAAAAAGCTTACCTTCTGAGGAAGTTCCCTTCTCATTGCAACAGGAAAATGCTCTCTGAAAAGCATAGGAATATAAATCTCATTTCCAAACTCTGCTTATTTCTTTTCCCATGCATGGACTAACAGTACTTTCACCAAAGATTCACTCACCTCAAACTATCTCCTCCTGAAGCACAGCTAGATATAACGCTGTGAAGATGCTGCTACCATCGTCATCATCTGCCAGAGCAACACTACCGAAGTAGATGAAGCAGAAAGTACTGCTGCAGCATCCTTTCCTCAGAATGACTCCCCCACGCTTAAACCTGTAAAACAGAAACACAGTTGATACTCTTTTCCAGCAGAAACATAATGGATTAGACAGGATCCTTAGTTGACCCTGCAGCTGAGATTTACTACAGTGAAAAGGTAAATGAGCAGAACTTGAAAGGCCCAACCAGAACACACTCAGAGATGTAAGTCCCAATTCAAACAAGGGGCACTCCTTTCTACGCGCAAAATGACTTTTTAAAAAGTAAAATCTGATCCATTTTGTGTCCCGCTTAACAGATTCAAGGCAGTATTTGCTTGCAGTGATCAAAGAGAAATCACCAGGTATTTGCCATTATGACTAGAGTTCAAATACAAGTTTTTAGTCAAGTACTTGTGGGATTACCTGGGAAGCCCTGTAAACCAGGTAAGAATTGCCCAAATTCACTCTAGAGAATCAGCTGCCAGGAAGAAACACTTTCATTAGTCCAGTCCACCTGACACAGTTTAGACATCCCTTCACTCATTTCAAAGCGCTGCCTCCTCCTCCTGTATCACCACAGTCCACTACCTTCTAGACTAGGGAATACCATGAGAGGTTCACACCTCAGATGTCTGAGAAGCTGTGGTGGGTTGACTGGCCCACACAGCCACTCTCTTCCACTCCACCTTCTCCATGGGACAGGGGGAGAAAATCAGCTGAGAAAGCCCATGGGTTCAGGCAAAGACAGGGAGATCACTTACTAGGTACAGTCATAAGCAAAACAGACTCAACTTGGGGAAAATTAATGTAATGTATTGCCAATTACAATAGATTCGGATAGCAAGAAATAAATACAAATTAAAACAATACCTTCCCCACCACCACACACCCCACCAGTTATAAAACTGCTAACACCCTCATCCCATAGATGATCTCTTCTCACTAGGAAGTTAAGAAGGTTCTCACCTTCTCCATCCCCTTCCACATACAAAACCTCAGATGTGGTAGCAGCTTTGTCAACAACCAAGAACACAGTTGTTATACCAGTTTGCATTCAGAAGATAACTAGCACACTAAAGATAAAAGCAAATATACAGGGTTACCATTCTAGTTTTTATTATGTGTGAGCTCAGATCATAAATAGCACCAAGATCAGCTATAAAAAAAAATTGCACACCAAACACCCCCCACTCCCTCATTTACCATTCAAAGCGAACCACTTCAGCCAGAAGAAACTGCAATCTTGAGCTGCAACTTTGATAGCATTCTATCTCCTGCAAGCAGCTTTGCACAAACTTCACTTCTGCTTCTGTTCTCCATTCTGGTTTCTTGCCGGTTTTGGCTGGAGTACTCTCACAGGTAAGTGATCCTAAGAAAACAGCCAACACCTAGTGAAATAAGAGCTAAAAGCAGAAGCCAAGGAGGATGCACCTGCACACTTCAGAAAACTGAAGAGTATCACCTTTATGAAACATACATAATTAATTCCCAATTCTCCTTCACATTTCATTTCAGCTTTAAAAGAAATATCTGAGAAATTGTTACATTTATCTCTGAAAGAGCAGTGCCCCAGCAAAGTACAACTGAATTCTTACCATGGTTCTTTAGGAAGTAAACACAGGACACTCAAATCTAGGATAGGAGATAATTTCTAGGCCAAGTTTGTGGCTAATTAGCAAATTAGCCACAATTAACAGTTTTGTTGTGAATTTTTTTTTTTTTTGAGGGGTGGTGGTGGTGAAGGAAATTGAGATTTGTTTTCCTCTCACTGCTGACTAGTGATTTTTCTCAAGTTGTTTAAAAAAGGTATTTTTTCTGTTTAAAAAAAAGGGTACTCTATGAGGAGCAAGAATGCCTACTTTTACCATTACATTCTTCAGTTGCATATTCCTTCTCCCAGATCCCATTCCTAACACAGCTTAAATACAGCATGCTTGATGGTGACTGTTCTAAGTGCTGCCAGTTCACTCAGACCATGTACACAGTCCATCAAGGTTTCATACAGGAAGACCTGCATCTTTCCTCATGGTGGAAAGCAGAATTCCACAAGCCATCCTTGAGGAGATAAAAATGAGGAGCTCTGCCACAAGTAAGAACACAAATGCAGCCAACACTTCTTGGGAACTTGAAAAAAAAGTTTTTCTTCTGCTCAAGAAGTACTGCTGGACACGTGCACAGCCTCAGAATGAGTCACTAGCTCAGAGTACAGATTAGGATGACCAAATTCACAGCTGAAGGCTTCCTCAATTCTTGAGAGCTGACCATTTATGATGCCATTGGTTTCACTAAACCAATACAAATTCCGAGGACAAAGAATTTTTTATTTTTTACAATTTAACCATCTCTAGACTTGACATGACCCAGGTGTTCATAAACAAACTACAGTTTGTAGATGTTGTCATTGACGTGTTGTTAACTGACCAGGTCAGATAATGCAAATGAAAAGGAAATGCCCTCATGTGATGGGAGAGATGGTACAGGCAAGGATTCTGGTGTCTTCTTCTTGTGTAAGACCCCAGACACAGTGATTTGCAAACACAGTGTTGGAAGAGCACCTACAGATGAACAGAAGTGCTAAACCTTTGGGGGTCTGAACATGTAGGTGTCGAAGGACATTTTGGAATGCTTCTGGTTCTGGATAAAAAGAGCAAAAAATACATTGGAAAAGATTTTTTTTTTTTTAAGGTTATCACAGGGTTAGAAGGATACATCAACATTCCTTCATAAGAAATTTTTGTAGAACTAGGACATTAAACACTAAGTTAGCACCTACTCTGTAAAAAGCATGCATCATCACATCTGAAAGGACTTCAGACCAAAACTCACCACCGTTTCCTTACAAAGGATTTACTTTAAGAAAATGTACTCTCGCAATACAAAGATTAGGAGTCATCGCTGGCCTACAGTTTCAATATACCATGCAAAGATGGCAATGGATGAATAAGTATTCATTAACATTTTGGTAGATATTTATCAACATTGAGATCTGTCCAGGCACTAGGTATCATGTCAAGTAGAGCAAAGAGAGATAGTAATTTGAATACTTTCTGAAGAGATTTACTTTTTTATTCTATGTTGAAAAATCCTCTCTCTCCTGTCAAAGGATAAAAGCTTTATAGAAATCATGTTGTAAACCTTTAAACTCCATTCCATTCGTGCACGTCCTCCCATAAGACCTTACACACTTTCTTCATGATGTTTATGTCCCTTGCAAGTTTGTACAACTTCTTGAGCAGGCAAGCAGAAAGAACAGCTATGTCAGAACACAACAACAAAACATCACTGTTTCGCTAGGGGTGCATTCAAGACTAGCACAGAGAACATTAGTCTGGGAATGAGGATACTGGGACTGCACTGCTCCCTTTCCCACTGATCTCCTTCTGACACACACAGCTCTGTTTCTCTCTTTCCTACTACCATTTGATTGCCATAGGTAATTACATTTTAAATAATAACTACAGACAAAGACTATTCTACAAAGAACAGAAACAAGTCTGTGAACTTTGCTGGGGCCACTGAACTACCAGCATTTAAGCAAAGGATAGACCTTAAATATTATTTTAGTGGCAGCTCATGCTGTATTGTCACTGTGACACAGCAGAAAACCAAGTATATTAGATCCAATAGCATGCAAATGTTTGCTTTCTAGTTCCTTCATACTGAGGACCCAGAAGTCAACTTTCATAAATCACGATACTACAAACAGATTTTCATCCTCCTATGAGCCTTATCAATCTCTACTAGGAAAATTATACAGAAGAAAAAAAGAAATTTGATTAGTTTTGAGCAACATGCTCTTGTTTAAACATGCAGACTGTCATTAACAGAAGCCCAGCACATGCCAGATGACTGACTGAGTTGCACTGCAGCCTGCTAAGGATGATAGTAATAAAAGCATGAATTCCAGTTATCCACATTAAAAGACCTGATCCTATGCATCCTAAAATATCTGCATCATTTAATCAGTTAAGCGTAACGTAATTAAAACTGTATTAAACAACTATGTGCAAGCAACTACATTCAAGTATGTTTTTTTAATACATACAAATCCATATGCATGTATCGCTTAATACTTGAGCGTTTGAAAGTAACTTTTTCCATAACCAGATTATCATATACATGCCTTTTGCATGGTTTCTTCTATCTAGCACAGACTAATGGACTACTGATGAGGATTACTCCCACAGCATCCAATGCTCCTGATTTTCTGGACAGGGAAGACTGCTTTGGACAAGGACACTCGGTATTTTTCCTCGGAAAGCATTCAAGGCTTTTTAAACCCCTTTTGTACTGGAACAGAATGTGTCCCTAGATAGCAAACACCCATTCATACCTTCTATGATAAAGCATTACTGTTCACAATCATTCCTTTGAAGACTCCCCAGAAAACACATCAAACCACTTCTGAAAATAAAAATCTCATTTGTCGCATAGGTTAAAAATGGAATGAGATATTAAGATGTAACATCTTACAATGGAAAAGAAAACAAACCCACCCACACTCCTGTCACATGATGAGATTTTTGCCTTTCCCTCTTTCTCCCCCCATATCATACCTTCGTTGTCGCTTGCTGGATAGACCCGCTGGATAGCTTCTGACCTAAAAAACCAACACATCCTGTTTTACATGATGTTTTTTCATCCATTAATGAGGTGTACTGATCCCATCATTACTGATGGGATAGGCTTTGAAGTTTATTCCTAAGAAAGCTTTGTTTGGAAGGGAAAGGCAGATCAAGGAGGATATTTTCATCAGAGATCCATGAAGAGTAGTGGCTTTTCAAAGCCTCATCCTCAGCTACATCACACTTTCTATCCCTAATCAAACAAATTCTTTGTGCCTAATCTAAGAACATAACTGTTTGAATAGGCTTAATGGAGCAAATTGTAAGTTTACCAACAGACAGTCAAGTCAACAGCCAGCTACTATCCACAACCAGAATCAGGAACTCAAGTGGTATGAAAAGAACAGGGTCAGTTTGTCAATATAAAGCCCTAACAGCAGGCAGACACTATCCTTATCTCCTTGTTTTCTCAAGTAACAATTGTCCTGTGAAACTTGGCTGCCTGATATTCATCCAGGTATGGATAATTCAGAAACAAAGCAAGGAAAAAAAAAATAATTAAAGGAACATATGGACTTATGATCCAGGGGAGACAAAGAAAAACTGACAGAAGCAAATTTCACCAGTATTTACTTGTGCAGTGAACTCACTAACTACTTTCAACAATATAACAGTGAAACACTGAGAATCAGAGGGCCTGAGGGCAGAGGACTTGGATGGGAGCCCTAGTAAGTGTGAAGGAAAAGAGACTGAGTGTGCTTGAGGTAGACAGAGCTGCAGTCAGAAGGATGACAGGAGCAGCAACTCAATTCAGTTGAGAAGAGGAGGTGTATTTTTCCCTGGTAACATGTAAAGAAAGAGAGGCTACGCTCCCAGGTTACAGCTCTAAGACGAGTTTCTTCTTCACATTAGAAGATAAGGATGGATGTCTCAGACTAGTGGAAGACATTTAGTTGCCTTTGATACTCACCAAAACTCGAGCAGCTCTGTTGGTTTTGAAGGCAGGACAGGCTTTCCTTTTTTCCATACCTGTAAATTCCCACCTTGATCTCACCCTACCCACTCTCAATTACTACTACTCAAGTATGTATGTACTTGAGTATGATACTACTCAAGTATCTGTCCCAGATACTTGAGCTGTGTTGAGAGTTTGTGATGGTCTTGCAACCCCTTTCCAGGGCCCATGACCTTCCCCTGCACAGCCCTCTCCAGCCCTCCCCACCTCTCACACCTTCAGGACCTTCTTCTACCTAGTCTGCCTAGACTTATCCTACTTGTTCTGCTTCCTCCCCAGCAACCACTGCCTTCAGGTAGCTCTTGTATTTCTCCCCACAAGTCCCCATAACAACAACATAGACCATTTCTTTAAAAGAGAAAGAAGTTTACATTTGAATAGTAGTATTATACATTAAGTTACTATATAAATATATATATATATACACACACACACACACATATACAGACATTTGCGTCTCTAAATTCTGTATATTCTGCAGCAATCTTCATATCACAAGTTTGGGTTTCTGAACAGTGCAAACCGGACTCATTGACACTACTGGTTTCCATCCAAGAGGCTGACAGCCTTGAATGAGAGCTATAGATGTATGCCCTTTTATCTTCTCTATGTTTTTGCAAAAACAACTTTTTTGCATGCACATACATAAGCACAGCCCTTCTTGTCAAGCCAACCAATCACTCTTATGGGCAACCAACAATGAGAATAGATTGGAGAATAATTTGTTCATTTACAGTGCTGTGGAAGCTCAGGATTTCTAGGTTTGCAAAATGAACACTTGAACATAACAACCACAAGAAAACAAAGTAAACATCAGAAAAGCATCTGCAAATCCAACACAATGTCATAACCAACTACTTTGCACCAAGCTACACAGTTTTCTCAGAAAGAATTATCAACCTTGAATATTTAATTCAAAGAAATTTAAGTGCATTGAAAGTGGTATTGTTTACATGTGATTTTCTTTCCATATGTGTGACAGTTTTTTCTGTAAAGTTGAAGTGGACATTAGTGAACTAAGATGTTCATCTGAATAAAGATGCTGGACATGGGTGATCAGTTCACGTTCCCCATTAGCACCATGCACAAAGCAAATGTAAACATACTCTTCAAAGAGGAAACGTAATGCTAACTTAAAAGACAACACAGTAATCAAGTGGAATATGCATTTGGAGGATAAAGAACTGGAATTCTGTGAAAATGAAGGAAAATGGAAACAAAAATGTGAGTATTGTCTGAAGAAGCATTTCAAATAAAATTTTTCTATGAGCAGAATTGCAACTCTCATCCCCAGCTTTTAAGAACAGATGAGTCCTTTCATCATCTTCACATTTCTCTCAACTTTTTATTCTATTGTTTTCAGGGTACCATGCAAACTAGGCTAGATTATAAAATTAATTTCATTGCCTGCAACTCAAAATAGACTAAAAGATCTCCTCCAGCTGTGAGCACTAAACCAAAAATAGAAGTACCTTCAGAAATATTGTTTAGCACAGGATTAGATTGTAGCTAATGGTGGGAAGAACAGTGACTGTTAAAGAACCGATCTGTTGATGAGGGAACTAAAGCAAGAACTGATGGAAACGTAACTTCTGTTTCCTTAAGTTTTTACACCAACCACCAGTCTATTGCCTCCTTTGAAGAAAACTAGGACTGAAATAACCTATTGCTGGTAATCATTAGCTGCAACTTCTTTTGAGAATAAGCACTCTCAAAAATGAGGAACAGTTCGAAAAAAGAAACACAAAAGGTAATATTGAGAAAGGCAATATATTTTGGAATGCATTTAGTTTACGAAAAACAGAAGGTGATGAAATCACTGAATATAGCAGTGTGGAAGGAGGTACCCATCCTGGTATATAATTACTAAATTTGAGAAGAAAAAATGACTGCTGCCTGTGTGCTCCAGAATTATGACTACAGCAGAGAACATCCCATGCTGAACACGGTTTCACAATTAACAACAACAACAAAAAAAGTGAACCCTGTGGGATTTACCTACCCAGAAATGAGTAAGGCACACCACAAAACAAGTCAGTGTAGAAAAAAGTAAGAGAGACTCCAAAGAACTGAAGATTCTCTATGCACTTGCATGACAAAATACTGGCTCTTATTTAATAAGAGCATGATCTGTTGTAAAGTTCTGATTTAAGCTAACCAATAAACATTAGCCTTAAAATGAACAACATTAGCAGTAATATTTAACCTCACAGAAGTTGATATATTTTAAGGTAAGACTAAGATACAGCACCTACTTAACAGATGCTGCTTATAAAGGTACTAGGAAGCCAATTTCAATGTGTGACTTTTGAAAGTTTTAGCTTTAAATACACAAAAGAAAAATACAAATTAATTTTAAATGGCTACTATTTAAATGAGGTTTGTGAATGCCTTGAATGCATATTAATAAATGTAGCCATTTAAAAATGTTAATCCTTATGTTCATATAATGTTCTTAATACTTTCCCTCTACGTAAGTCAACCAATCTTCTTCCTCTTTTTTAATTTTTAGAGTGGAAAAGAGAAAGTTCTCCAATTGCATTCTTGTACAGCATGCAGAAAAATATCTAATTGTATGATCAAGTTCTCAACCACTTGGTAGGAACTGCTGGTATTGCTGTATTCTGGATGCTGCTCTAATAATTCAACATCTGAAAAAACAATGTCATTGTTTAACTTGATATCTATGTTGGCATCAGTTTCGTTTCATTTACTGCTTTAAATGTATTCCAATTATTTTTATTCTTTTGGTTTTTGTTTTTTGAAGAAGCATGTCTATCACAGATTATGCAATTCAATTCTTGTTGCTTATCATGGCTTTGACTTAAGCGTTGCCAAAAGGTATTTCCTGACCGTATTCAGCATTTTAAGATTCTGGTACTTATTTTAATAATACAGACCACTTCAGTCCTAGAACTGCTGCTACTAAAAAAGACAAGTTTGTTTTCTGAATGTCATAGTGACAGCACATATGGCTTAGATTTCTATTACTTGCTTTGTTTTCTCGGGCCTCTCTGTTAGTAAAGTATCTGTAAGCCTTATATTACAAACAGCAGCAGGTTAAATCATATTTATCTGAGCTGACACCTTAAGTGCATAAAGCATAAAGAGAAGCTGAAACTGCAGCATCAATAATTTTCTACATGACAAGACTCCTCCTTTAGATGTTATGACCAACGGGTGTTACAGTACCATGGCAAAGCCTGCAAATGGTGACAAACCTCATTATAAAGCTAGAACACAAGTTTAAAAATATCAGAGTTGAAAACATTCACTGTTACAATTCACAGACTTTTCTTCATCATACAACTAAGTTCACCTGGCAACCTCACCTTTGTCCTCTCCTTGATCTTCACACCATTAACATTATGATCAGGTCAAAGTCGCGTTTTCTTAAACATCCATGTCCTTCATCACTTTGAAATGTACAGTCTTGGATGTTCATTTTGTCAGAAAACTATTGCTATGTTGATGCACTTTGCTGTTGGATTCCGTGGTCTGGGAGCTGGCAAATTCTATGGTCTCTGTAGTGCCGTAACAGTCAAGGGTTTCAAGGAGAAAAGCAATTTTAATCCACGTTCTAAAACTAATTGTGGAAGACCTTCAGAAATGCTAACCAAAATGGACCATGTGGATAGCATCCAAATTAATCAAAACATGAAATAAAAGAGAGAGTTAGTGTTCCACACAGTAACTGAATGACCTGGAACTGGCAGTGAGTCACGTCAGTTGTAAATCAAAACAGCTGTCTGTCAGAACTAGTGTAAAATATGCCCAGTCTGAATGTCACAATACCATTTAAAAAGAATGGCATTACTTTGAGAGCACCTGCCTTTCCTTCCAAGACATTTAGAGTCCTCTGATGTGAAAAATCCTTTACAGCCTTCACATATTTAAATAGAGGAGGATCTCTGGCAGTCTCTGATTTTATCTGGCTCCATAGACAATGCTTTTTCTCTTGGTTCTTCTTTAACTTGGCTCACACAGAGAACACCCTCCGTATTTTCTTCAGCTTAAAGCAAAACAAAACCAAACATTAATGTTCAAGTTCCACTGATAACACTTCAGCCCCAATAACTGTATACATTTAAAAGAAAAACACTTCAGGAACTCAAGCCAATAGGTAAGGCATTTGTGAAGTTACCTGCTGGTTAGTTTGTCAGCCAGTTATAGCATGTGCTGTAAGACATTGCAAGCTGACATGAATTTACTACAGTAAGTGCCCCCTTGAGTAAGAATATTTAAAAGATTTCAGTCCTCAAAATATTTGAAGTTGTGATGTTTACTTTCCCCCAAAATGTCCTCCTTCTTCCCCATGGAAAAATAAACCTACCATCTTAAGATTTTTTTTTTTTTTGGAGGGGGCTGGAATAGAGGTGCTATTGCTTAAAAAATTAAAGTTAAAGCACATTGATTTAAAGAATGACCTAAATTTCAGGCATGATTGGCCACTGCTTAGTGGCTGCATGCACATTTTCTTCAGGAAATAGCTTATTCTTAAGTTACACTTGGATAAGAAAAAGTCTAGAACATACAAAATAATTTTAACCAAGCATATATGTGCATGTACACACACAGGAGAAAAAGTATCTTGAAATATACACTGACTGAACTGGTAAGTATTTCATCCAAATAATCTCTGTCATATTATTTCCTCTTTAGTCTAGAATGTTTTTTGTCCTCCTGCTCTCCAGACAAAGAACTGGACTCTGGAAAGATGGAGCTAGAGGGAAGTATCTGTACGTTTTATAGGCAAGTATGCCACATAACTTAGGAACAGCACCAATATTCTCACTATTTCAAAATCCAGGGTGTTGATGATGGATCAAGATCTTGAGCAGAATAAAGAGGAAATACAAAAGGAACAGTGAGTTTAGTTCCTGCAGTTGTATAATTTACATTTTACATTCAGCTACATTTCTTTTTGTGTAAACTAACATTTCTTCAAAAATTCACCTTAAAACATTCATCACTTAAACAGAGAGGCATCAGCATCTTGATTGAACAAATGGGTTAGCAACTGAATGAAGGAGGTATATTTGATAACCATTCTGAAATGCTTTTACCCAGAAGGAAAACAATTTCTCTGGAGAGCAGTGAAATCCCATTATAACAGGGAAGAAGAGAAGCTACACAAACATGTGAATACAGCCGACAGAAACACTCTTAAATTTAACTTTGACAATACCGTCACACTAAAATATCCTAATGCTACTTCAACAGATCCAAATTTCCGTATGTTTCCTCACATATCCTCCTATTTCCTTTTTATTTCTTCACGCATTCTCTTATTTCCATTTTCATAATTACACAGAATTTAGTACTAATTAAGTTTTGCTGACCTATAAAAGTCATTAGGACATATGGGAATAATTATAGCTGTAGCATTAGGAAGGTGTAGGCAGATCTAGCATATGTTTACCTGTATGTTTCTGCAAAACTGCTCAGGAGCCATCTTCTGAGAAGTCACAGATTACAAGAAAAAGTAATATAAAAATAAAATAATAAAGTATTGCACAACTAACATTTCAGACACTGGAAAGTTAAAACCATATGTTGCCCTGATCTATATGCTCCACATCTAATAGATTTTCTTCATAGGGAACAGAAATCTTTCTTTTTGAATGTAATCCTGCATTCTCAATCAGGTCGCATAGCTGAGAACTCAAAGACTATATCTGTATCTCATAAAAGTCATCTAAGGAGCATTCTATTTTGATAAAGTTATTTAAGGTGTTTAACATACATTTTTTAAGAAGTATTTTCAGACAAGTTTGAAATTTCAAGCAATTATATAACTCCAATTGGTTGCATATTGATGACTACAGGATCCTAGTTAAAGTTTATTAAAAAATCTGAAATCTGCTGGGATGGTGCAAAGAAGGAAGTCACCAAAAAAACACATTTCTTTCGAAGAGTCCTAGCCAGATTCAATATTGGTTATTTTCTATTCTTATTTTTCCCAACTAAATTGTATTTTTGAAGACGATCATTTTAGCTAAATGCTAGGATTTTTGGCAAAATTAGTGCTCATTAAATAAGCTGGTATTTTGTCAAAGAAAGCGGTAAGTAGTTCAATTAAGTCACCATTTTTTTTAACAGCAAAGTCTATCTGTATATATGTATATATTTTACAGTCATCATAATTTTACAGTAAAAACTAATTAAAATCAGCTGAAACAAGCCTATGCTAGAGCTCTCCATTATCAACATATTTCTCTGCTTTACTTTAAGACACATGGAACAAAACCCACCGTATTTTTTGTATTTGTGTGTTATTGGGAAGACTGCAACTTACTAAGTTGAGGATGGCTGTCCACAATCCGTACTGGAATAGTCTGCACATCTCCCAAGAGAATTTGCTGGACTCCTCCTTCTAGGCTTCTGGAGTCATCTACCCCTTCAACTGCTACCAGCTGGCCCATGGTGACCAGACTCTGATCAGCGCCAGGCGGAGTCCCAAAAGCAGAGGCAGCAGCACTATGCTGTGCTAGGCCAGCACCTGCTTGCAGACTGTGCCCCTGACCAAGTACTAGAGAATGGTTGGTTATTGCACTCCCTATGGAATCCAAGAGACTTGCAGAGCTGGGAGGGGAATGGTTATTTACAGCTATCAGGGCTGTTGATCCATTCGTGGAGGTAAAAGTTGACTGCAGCTGTAATCCCTGTGAAAGAGAACGCAGAAGTACGAATAAACCAGTGTTCACAGCAGGATGAATTTACATTTGATGACACATTTTGCAGTGCTGGAACTGGATAGCTTCCGACTACACATCATCTCTTTTCAACAGTCAACCTCAGCATCTGTACACTAAACTTGTATTAGAAAAATTTTCAGACAATAGTGTCCAGCAACATCTTGAAGACTACTTATGACCATAAAGCTCTAATTTTGGACTGATATTCTGTTTCAAATCATTCCCCAATACTGCCTAGCCCCACAAGGGGTGGGCACTAAAAGCTAAGCACACTGATTTAAAGGAGAGTGGGGTAAAGCCAAGGCTCTCTTCAGCAAGAAAAGGAAACAGCAAGTAGAACAGCATTTTACTGCAGGCTGTATTTCTATGGAAGAGATCACACATTTCATTGGGGTTCAGCAGGTATGAAGGTAGATTTTCAAAAAAGAGCTTAGCGAAGAAGGCTAACAGCCAGGTTTGAAGGGAGATAAGCTTTAGAAGCAGTTCTTTTCGCACAGCATTCTTAACCTACACCTCAGCCTTTCAACCTGCAAGTTTTACGTATCTCAGCTAGGAGCAGTTTTAGGATTTTAACAAATTTTCTTATGAGGCTGGAGGAGGACTTAAAAGGAATAAGACTAACTTATCCTTCCTCATTTTTACAGCATTTTCATCATGAAATGACTGGAACATCTGGAAAACAAACAGGTGCTTGATTTGAGGCAGAAGGTCATTACTCCCATCTTCTTGGTTTTGCCTTCACAAGAGATCGTAACTTCAAAGAGGCAGTGGGATCCCCTGCACTACAGCTAGATGCGACATGTAAGAGAGGCCAAAGTAGGAGTTGACAGCTATTTCAAAGTCCTTATTCCCTCACGGCCAGCATTTGGGATCGCTACTTGAGAGGAAACTTGGTATTTTCAGCTTGCCTTCAGCACCCCCAGCACAGAACATCTGACATTTTGAAAACAACTTGACTGTACCTGAAGTTGTGCAAATATCTTGGGCTGAAGTGAAGAGAGCGAAGACAACAGCTGAGCTGTTTCTGGTAGCAAGGACTCCCCGCTCTGGTTGGATTCTGCTTTGGTGACGACCGACTCCCCTGGTGAGCTCCCTACAATGCCACAGACAGTAAGCAGACAGTTATAACAGACTTCCTGCTCTTGTTTAAAAGCCTCTGCTGAGAACGGAACAAGCCAAGCCCCTTTAATTTATATGGACATATATAGACATGTATATACATATATGCTGTTCTCTTTTGCAGAAGAGCTTGGATGCTAAAGAGAAAAATGCTGGTTACAAGAAAAAGATAGTATTATAGGAAGATGGCATGTGTCTGTTGAGAATGAAAAAGAAGCAGTTCTGGAGAGCAACGTAATTACTCTCTACACTGTGTGTTGAATTTCTAGTTCTAAAATAAAAGCCGAAACATTTCTATCAAAACAGCAATCAAATAATTTGACCACACACACACCTTCAGTAAGGTGTATGTCAATAACAGACAGGCATCAAAAGAAAAGATTGTCTTCCAAAATAAAAATCTACACACGAAATCCTGCAAGTCTTCTCATTCCATTCCAAAGCGTATTTGTAGAATTAGAAAAGCTTCCATGCAATATCATATCAAATCAAATGTAATTTTAAAGAAAGCCTATTTATTTGGAGGTCTTCCAGCCTATACATTATATCATATTCCAAAATTCCTATTTAAAGTAAGAACGATTGACTTCATTTCCTCAAGACTTGTGGAAATCAAGATTCACTTGTAGCAACTTATGCAAAAAAAAATTCCCATGGGATTATTCCATTTCCTGTCTGAGACACCCAGAACATTTTGGGTAAGATGTACACAGATACAAGTAGACATTGCTCAGCTTCCTGTTCTGCAGTTTCACTACTACAACTGTAAAACAAGTGCTTGCCCTGTGCATATGGATTAGCCAATTGAATAAAAGAATTTAGAAAGGTCAACAATTTTAAAGAGCTTTCTAGAAAAAAAAATCATACTAAGCTTCCAGCAATCTCAGCAACTGGAAACACATTTTTCATCACGTATAACATATGATGATATATATATATATGTATATTTCATCATATATATTTCATCATCATATTTCATCATATAATCATAGTTATAAACTAACTTTTATCCTAACTGACTATAAGATACATGCTAAGTCTTCTTGGATAAAGCTACTTCAAAGATTTAGGCTCTTTTTAATACCATACAGAGGTCCCATATGCATATGTGAATATTCACATGTAGAAGAGATGGTAGTTCTTTCCTGAGGTTGTATTCTACACCAATATGCCTAGGAATAAATCTAACAGATCATATCCTATTCTACCCACTCCTTACACTGCATGGATATTCACTATGAATGCCAGAAGTTTAAAAAAACCACACACACACACACGTACTGTATTTTTTCACTTGCCAGCATACTTCATAAGAGATGTAAAAGGGAACACTGACTTAGGAATTTTGGTAGTGACAGTGATTTTTACACCTAGGAGCAAAGAGATAAAGTGGTATCATATGGTGATGGATATTCTTCATATGCCTAGAATTTGCATATTCTAGGCAAAGACACAGTTCTGCACAGAAAAGGAAACAAAGAGTTGGGGTTTAGTTCTGTTATTGTTTGATATCTTAAGTGTAAATTTGTCCCTATTCAGCACAAGTTGAAACGAAAAAAAAGGTATACAAACAGCAGTTTGAGAAGTCAGTGTTGTTTCCCCTTGCTATCACTTCACATTCTTGAACAAGAGCTGATTTAATCAAAATCAAGCTTCTTTTTTCACTTAGACTTGTAATATAATTATAATCATCTATTTGCAATGTGTACAAACACATCCTCACATAAATTTAAGTTGAGACAAGACATGCTGGAATTAGATTATCTGCTTATATTCACTGAATTGGGGCACATGTACAGAAAACCAAACATCTTTCTAAACACTTCCTCTAAAACCCAGTATCTCACTGAATGGATGTTTATGTAGTTTTCCAAGGCACATTAGCCTATTGAATATCTGTGAAAGATGAAGCAAGAATTGATCTTCCTGAACTTTCACCAGCATTTAGATAGCTACCAAAAGTCAGCCCTGCTGAGTTCTAACTCAGCTGTTGAAGTCACCGCTATTCTGTCTCTCCATAAAAGCACAGTAATGGAAATATTAACATAGGTGTGTAAGTTAAAGCACAGTAAGTCTGCTTATATTGCAAATTCCTTCTTTTCCAAAAAACAAGACTCCCCCCCCCAAAAAAGCAATATTATTCAAATTGAGCCTAAAAATGTAAATCTCATCCTCTGACAGTTGTCAACACTGAAATTCTTACCCTAAGAGCTCCAAGTGTATAAGATGCTTTTCAGTTCAATTGGATTCATTGCAGCAACAACTACAGTAAGAGTTTAAAAACAAAACAAAAGCCCAACTTTAGCCTTTTTACTAACTGTAAATGCACTAGTGTACATGAAATCACTCAAGAGAGAAATCACACAGTGAGCCAGACTTCTGGGGCTTTACTTTTCCTGCTAAAACAAAGATAAGAAATAGATCAGGGAGTGACAGCCCAAGGTGGAAGAAGCCCAAACACATCTGGACTTCTTCAGGCAAGAACCACAGTGGAGGATAACTGCTGACTTGAACAAATCTTCAAGTGTGACAACTGTTGCAGTGCCCCCTTGATCCCCAGAGAGTTCTTTATCAGCTGTCTGGAATAAGAAGTACCCAACACTATGTTCCAGTTAAATGAGGAAACAAGCTGGCACTGCCACTGAGTTTAATAACATTAAGAAGTCTGCAGCATTATCTTAATGTAATGCATGCAAATAACTGGGCTCTTCCACCTTGCTGCAATCATATCTCTGCTGAAGTCAACAACTTTTCTGATGAGTGCCATAGCAAACCTATTAAAGAAGGGATGCAGAAAGCATCCACAAACATGCACAGAGGTTCCTTCATGCCACACTAGACAAAATATCCTTGAAACAGAAATATCCTTGAAAACTGGGCAAAAAGGGGATAATAATGTTATTTTAAATTTACTATCAGCCACCATGATCCAGTAGAGCACCTCAACCTATGTGCAATCCTAACCATGGGGGTAGCATTTAGATCTAGTTACAAACACCCTTATTTTGTTTTAGTACATGTTTTGAAGTAAAACTGGCAAGAAGCCACTTTCAACAAGGAAAGCAGAGTGTAATTAGCTTCTTCTTCTTTTTCTTCTTCTTCTTCTTCTTCAAAAACAGACCTCAGACCACAAATACATGGATATAACAAGTTTCTACAGAAATCTACACTGTTTTTGCAGCAGAGTGGGAGGAAGTCTAATACCGTTACACAGTCTCACAGCCCTGCTGTCACTAAACACCTGTGCTTCCATTCTAAGCATTAAGAAAAAGGAAAGTGTTCTCAATTTTGACAATAGATTTACAGCATTAGTTGTTCAGGGCCTGATCCTGGCAGTGGAACTCAACAAGCCAATGATTTCCTGAGAAGCAGGAATCTCAAAATGCATTCAAGTCCTTTTTAGCAAAATATTTAAGCATGTGCCGAGCACAGACCATTAAGGGACTCAAGTATCCAGCTGGCCCAGCTGTATGCCTTCATTGATACAAATCTCTCTTCAGGAGGAATTTCGATTTTTCTACACAGGTGTTATTAGCACCTTCATCCAAGGCAAAATGCTCTTTCAAAATAATCATCCTATCAAAATTTTCAGTTGCTTGAGGATGCTAAGTAAAAACCAAATGTATAGTTTTCATACTTCTGTCAACTACATCAGGATTACACGTTTTTTCTATACACGCAGTCAAACAGCACAAACAAAAAAAAGCATGCCCTCCCTTGCCTCAAAACAGACACACTGAAATAATCCTTCTTACATTCAGCTGAGTGAGAGAATATGTCAGCAACCTCTCTGGGTGGAAACTGAATTTCAGAGACATCATTAACAAAACAAACCACATTTGGAAACAACTAAGTTATTAATACAGTCCTACCAGCTGAAGGTGGTGAGGCAAATGTAACAGTCACTGTTTCTGTGAGAACGTTCCCACTGTCTGTGGTCCACTGCAGCTGAAAGGAAGAAGATCGCAGTTCTCAGAAAGGGTGCAAGTTTGTCTACTACAGGAACATACCCTCAATTCAGGACCCACAAGAAAACAGTATGAAACTACACTTTTGTGTGTTTTTTTTGTCTTTTTTTTTTTTTTAACTATGAATTGTGGGAGTTCTTGGTTTATAAAAATAAAATACTGTAAACTATTTTTTAACATGCACTATACCAAGAAGTATAAAGTCATCTCGTGAAAATTTGAAGACTGTGAAATAAAAAATAAAAAAGTCAAACCATTTGGCTAACTAACAAATATCACCCACTCACCAGGGTAAGTGCAGTTTAGGGAGAGAGGAAAAAAACCTGATGATGCAGAATCAATCATTTAATAGTTTATCATTTAATAGTTCAGCAAAGCTGATTTTAAATCAGCAATTCCTTTGCAGTCAACCTTATAACTGGGAATACTGGGATCAACGTATATCTCTCACTGCTCAACAGGAGGAAGAAAATTAAGGAACAACACAAGTTACCCAACATTCTGAAGTATCTACCTCATGCTTACTTCACTTGCTATGAAGTGCATTCAGTGTTGTACAAGCCCTAATTTAGACTGCACCTGAGACATGCTTCATCCCAATTTTTCAGGCATGGAAAAGGAGTGGTAACTTCCCCAACACATAGACAATGACAAAGCCATGAATAAAATTTTCTGTTGCATGTCGATTTTTCCATACCACATGGCTTCCAGTTCATGCAGTCATCATGTAAGTAAAAGTATTGTTTAATGTGTCAGTCAACTAATAGCAATCTAATGCTGATGAGATAAACACTGAAAAGGTTTTATTCACATTTAATCCAGTCTTGCTCAACAAGAGATCCCACTGAAATATTGCTGCTATAAATAAAAAGTCAGAGAACTGCGAATGAAATATAACTAAATAGTAAAAATTAAATAAGACTTTCAGTATTCAACTCCAAGAATCAAGAAGAAACACTAGGGCCAATGTACCGTTGCTGGAATGCTTTCTGAATTATACACCACCTCGCCATTTCTCAGGGACTTCTGCACTTCATGAATGTGGTTCTTGATGTCGTTCACAGTGGGGAAGAAGGATAGGTTATGCCTCTCTGGCACTTCATCAGGCTTGAATAATTCTCTTTCCACATACTTTCTGTCACATGTTAAAGGACAAAGATATTAAAATTAAAATACGCACGTTTAAGATCTATTGTGCTATTTCCTTGTTACAGCTGCTGCTACCTTCTCCCTCTTCATGGTGCGATGACAATACAAGAGCAAGCTAAAAGATCTGATTCAGTTCTCTGGGCATCTGCTCTAGAGTTTGGAATTAAAAATCCCCATTTACTCAACTAACTTTAAAGAGTACAGCAGCTCTTAATGGTTGTCTATAATAAGATGGAAAGAGAAGACAAAATCTTGAAAAAAAGATTCTAACGACATATGGGAAATAAATTCATTTATACATCAGTACTGCCATTTAGCTGCAAACCAAATTGATCAAATGCAAAAGCAAGCATAGCACTACAGCTTAAGAGCAATGCCAGACAGGTCTGTACCTCAGTTGTTTCCTCACTGCATAGACTTGCTCTATTCCCTGAGACACCAGTTCTCTGATCTTGTCTGCCACTTGAGGATGAAGTCGGGAAGGCAGAGTACAGTTCTCATCTCTAACAACTTCCTCCTCCTCCTCAGGAGAAGACACAGAAAAATGGGAGGGTGAAGAAGGGAGGCAGGAAGTTTCCATTTCATGATATTGGTGGGCTTGCTGAGTGGGTAACTGTACATACCACCTGGCAAGAAGGAAAGAGTTTCTACATACGATTCTCAAGCAAAGCAGCAAAATGAATCTCTTGGGGAAACAGCCTGACAATCACAAATGACCCAGTGAGAGTGACTTAAGTTTTTACAGCTGCTCAGCTGGAAGATACTGTCCTTCACAGCTCAGGGTCCTCTCACACGCTTAAATGCAAAATAAAACTGGGTTTAACACCCCAATAATACAACTATTTCTATCTATTCCCTGCGTGGAACTTCAGCAGATGTTTCCACATCTCAGTGTTTAACACATTTACCAAATGAAATAATCTAGAGCCACGAGTCTTACTGACACTGTGGGACTTTATACTATTGATATTAAGCAAGAGCCTTAAGAAAGTAACAAAGGAAATAGAAAGCAAACCAAGTAAATTATTGGTCTATTTGCTTCATTTGTCAAGATGAAAAAAAATGCAAAGTTCACCTGAGGACACCACCAGCATCTATTAAGTTCTTCTTGAGCATGTTGAATGCTTTCTCCTGCTCCATTCTTATGATTTTCTTGTCAATTTTAGGGTCAGTAGGAACTCTGTACTCCGGAAACTTCTTAACCTTTTTAATATAGATCCTTCCAAGGGGAGGATAAAAAAAGAAAAAGGAAACAAGAAGAAAAAAGAAAACTCCTTCAAATACACTTCTCCTTCAGAGGGAAGGCAAAATTCCCACCTACTTCATATCAGATACTACTATAGAAAAAATTCAAGCAGTGTTGTTGCAGGGGGGTGAGGAGCCTTTAAGAGAACTGAAGAATTCTTAACAGATAGCCAATAGAGAGGGATGCGGGTGGATAGAGACAGACACACGTCTGGTCCAGGCTGGAAGCCACTCAGCCAGAGTGGTTCTGCACCTCAGCAAAAATCCTCTGTCCCTCAGTAGTGTAAAAGCACAACACCATTTCTGGAGCTGGAGTTCACCCAGCCTGAAGCATGAGTTGAGCACATATGCTTCTAACCGCACCCATCAAGGTAAGCACACCCTTAGCTCTGTAAAAATTGAACAAGCATGGCACTAAAACCCAGGAGGATGCTCAAGAAAAAAAACAATGCATTAGAACTGGATAAGGAAGAAGTCCGGAATGAAGAGGAAGAACTGTAACTTCTTCTGCAAATAGAAGATCTGCTAAATTAGGATGATTTACTGCTATGACTCCCAATTAAAAGCCTGAAGGAAAAATAACAAATAAGAGAACAAAGTCTTAGGACCAAAAATGGTCACTAAAGGACACCACCACATGATGTCCTCAAAAGTGCTCAGATAGAGCGATTCCCACCTGTAGTTCATGGACCGATGTACTGCTGCTAGGCAATCTATCGAATCTCAGACTCATTCAATTTAATAGGACAGCATTTCCTCCTTCCCTCTGCATGAGCATCGACCTCAAGTTATCAAGGACACAAAGCCAACAGCCATACTACATGATATGAGCTACCACCCCCAAACGGCACTCTGTCAGTGCTCATGAAATTTATGTTTTCTTAGGACGATGGTGAGTAGCTTTATAGCCAATTCTTACCTTGCTGGACAAGTGGCTTTGTACAGATGGCCAGAAGCGCTTTCAGGCTCACCAGCTTTTTTGGGCTGGAACCCTTTCCTTCTTGGCCCATACTGGCACTCCATTACAATGGCTCTGCTTCCTGGGAACAGAAAGTAATTCACTCTATTCGAGCAACCACAGAAGTCATTATAATAAAACACCAGCTACAGAAAAGATAAGAACTCTGAAAAAGTTATTTCTGCTTAACATCAGACTCTCCAGAAGAGGCAGAACACTCAAGTGTAGCAAGCATTCAAATACAGCGCAAATGCTTCTTTCACAGTATGCAAGGAACACGGAGCACTTTAAAAGCGTTTCCCAAATTGATAACACCTCACAACACTCCTGGAAGATAATATAGGGGTAAAAGATTGGATTCTAACCCGATCAACAACAGTACTTTGCAAAATGAGCTGCCTTGCTAGTCACCAAAGGAGCACAATGTTGGTAATAAACACAAATAAGAGAAACAGAATTTCCAAAGTAACCAAGAAAATCCACAGCTGAAAGCAAAGGTCTTTAATCAATACTTCAGACCATACTGTCCCATAAATTCTTACCTGCAAATCTGACCTACCTTATCAGTTAAATAACACTGCCTCAGTGTGGCATACCCCCATGAACACAGACAGGCTTAAACAAAGATGGCTTAGCTCTAAACTTCATTCAAATACATGACTTATTCCAGTCAGACCACTTGCAAAAGGGGTAACAGGCGTAACAGTGTCTGTGGTCAAGAAGGGAACCTGTATCTCTCCCATATCATGTTTAGCTATCTATTACTTATAATTCATATACACATGCAGGCTGGGAGCTGCCTATACCGCAGATGATATAACCAAACCTTTTTAAGGTATCACAACAGCAACATAAAGTGTTTCCATAAGACACTCAATTTACTGCCTGAGAATGTGACATTATTGATATATGTACATCAATGTATATAAAGAGAAGGAAAACTGTGTATAAGAATTTATACACGTTTTGTATGTATTTGCTTAAAAAAATTAAAATCAATTTGCTATGATTGAAAAGACTTCAAGAGCTTTAAACTAGTCCTTACTAATATGCATCTCAAACCCAATTTCATGGGGCCTCTGTTTTACAAAGGTATCAGCTATCTACAATTCTTATGAAAACTAACAATCAAGATTTGATGATTAGTTCACGTTTTACACTACATAGGGAGCTACCCAGCTTCTCCACAGCAGAAGCACAGCGGGGAAGGTGTTAGTTTGGTTCCACTTACACAGAAAGGATAAATTCCTCGAGAACAATACTTTTGTCCCGCACAGTTTAGAATTAAGTTATCTGGGATTTAAATTGCAGTTCAGTAAACTGTATTTCCAGCCTCTGCTCTATAGATGTAAAGGTCTTTATTGAATGCTCTTCATAGAGTGCTTACATTCTAAACCTAAATGCATTGGAAAGGCAACACATTAGAAATACACATAATGCCTATATGGGGGTCTGAGCAAAGCAAAAAATACTACAACTTGAAAATCACAGTCTCTATTAGTCTGCAACACTTTAAAGAAGAAAGTCTATGTGTATTTTTGTTCTAAATATCTTACTATGGGGGAATGCATTTATTAAACAGATCTTACAGGAAATTAAAGATGTCTCAAATGCATTTAGGGAGGTGAAAGTAAAAGTGTGGATTGTTTTGGTTTTGTTCTTAGCTTTCTTATACCTCACAGCTAATGGCTGAAGATTTAAAACTGGTGCTAACATTTCACTTTCTCAATTACTTTCAGAAAAAAAAAAAGCACATAACCTACACTCCAGTCATTCATGATCTCTATGTGACAATTAAAACATTAATTTCTTATCTGAATGAACTCGATTTCAAATACGCAGTGCATGAGCTAAATACGTATCTACCAACCTCTGAAGTCTGCACATTCATTTAAAAAAATCTGTCTGCTGAGGTATGTTGATGTTTATTTCTTTTTTTGTTTGTTTGGTTGTTTTTTTTGTTTTCTTAATTTTTGTTTTAAAGGGTGCCACTGAAATATCTTATTGGTTCCTGTGGAACAAACTCTTCAAAAGATCCCCAAAAGGCAAGAATACTGGAACAAGCTCTTACCCTTATGAGAAATTCCAAGTCCTGATAGAGCAGATGGAACCTCCATCTAAAGAACTCATTCACAAGAACCCACATCAAATGGTACTTAACTAATTTATTTCTAACCAACAAAGGGAACGAAACACTCGCAACGAAGCCTGTGGTTTCAGGGAAAAAAGCTCCTTCAGACTGTGGCATAGAGGTACCAAAGCTGCTCTTTTTTTTCCCCCCCCCATCTTGACTTTACTAACACTAAAGAACACCACAAGGATCCTTCTTCATGGCCAGCTGGCAAGTGATGCTGATATTTTTAAGTAGTTATTGAAATAAAAGAAGTTAGTTACCTGCATTGACAAAGGGGATCCCATCATATGGGACATACTGAGATTTCCACATCAACCGTGTGGCAGGTTTGGCCGGGCTTGGAGACTGGCGCGTCCCCCACACACTTTGTGTTTGCTGCTTGTGTAGCGTTAGAACACTCTCTAATTCTGTCTCGCTCACACAATAGCCGCGGTATGAGTCCCCAATTTTCTGCATGGAAAGGAGGTGAAATAATAGGATTATTCACCCAGCTGACTGCTCTCTGTTACCCGAGAAAACAAAAGCAGTCAGGGACTCTGCATGTGAGAACATCGGCTCAGATTTTTGGTGTTTTGTGTTTTTTCCCCCACACTAGTATCCTCACAAGCAAATTTACCATTGGACCTAGCAGCAGAGCAGTCTCCACTGAGGTCAGGGTCTTGGAGGGCTGACAGACTGCCAAGTGCACCAAGAACCCCAGAAAAGGTTACAGAGTTGCTGCCAACACTAATTTCCACAGGACAACTTCACTCATTTCTTCTCCCAACACTTACTTCAGCCGCAGTTACCTCCTAGACAAATTCATCTCAGGTGAACGTTTTGACATGACTGCCACAGAGGATCTCTGAAGTGCTAATAATTGTCTGCATACCTCCTTCAACGCACAGACGCTGCTCTGAGCTGGAGCAGAACACATCTGCTTGCACCACTCGTAACTGCCTCACGCACTTCATTTAGCTCTGAACTGAACGTCTCATGTAACCCCCCTCCCAGGCTTGCAGGCACTCTCATTCTTAAAGCTATATGAAAGCACAATGCACAAGACTTGCCATGTGGACATCAGCTATGGTTTCAGTGAACTCTGCTACACTCCTGGTTAACTCCAGAAAAATTGTATCTAGATCTGACTCAAAGAAAAAACAACAAAACCAACCACAAGCAACTCACTGACTTTGCGACATCCCCCGTGACAGCTGCTCAGCTACTCGGAGCCATCACAGCTGGCTCAGTGCTGGTCCACCAGAGCCAGCCAGCAAGCAGAGAAAGCGCTGCGACAGCGGTGAGCTTCCCATCTGCCAAAAACACCCAGAGCAGTCTGCCAGCTCGGTCTTACAACACAACCCTGGGGTAAATGCGTGGTGAATGAATACTGGCATCTGATGGATCCATTTTGCCACCTCCAGTGACACAGCAGCCAGATGTTTAAATAATACCAACAACAAAAGCAGCAACAGTGTCTCTCCAAGACAATTACCTCAAAAAATGTATTAGTGACAACTGCATAAAACTGCCTCGCAGTCACCTCAGAAAAACAAAATGTCTGTGGTTAGCAGGACCCAAAGTCAACAAAGAGCAAACGAACCCCCTCAAATGAAGTAGGGCAGCACAGCGCTGCTGCTAGCACAAGCCCAGTAGGATAAGGGTAGGCATGCACTGGCTGCACGAGGTATCGCCTGCTTACACAGCAGCAGCTCGCTGCCCTGCAAGCACACTGCTCCCACTTAGAGAAGTCTGCATACACTGCATTCACACCGCTGTAGCAGGGAAGAAACACTGGTAATTGTTTAGCCAGAGGTTATTTATAACATAAATGGACAGAAATTAAGTGATCTGAAAAATACAGAAGCAAAGGAGCCTGAGAAGTACCAGAAGTACCTTCTTTACAGAGACCTGGGATTATATCCCCTTTCACAGGAGGAATTGCAAAACCACTCCATGACAAATACTGTGTAACCAGCATTTCTCTTTCCATACCTTACACTGCTCACTATAAACAGGCCCTTGACCTTATTCTAGGGAGTTGAGAGAAAACTTATAGAACTGTTGTGCCAGAAAGGTAACAGTTAAGACATTGGCTCATATTCTGGCTTTACTTCTGCACAAAATAGAGCATTTTCACAAAATTTGGGTGTGGGGGTAGGACAAAGTCATATAGCACATAAGATCCCCACTCTCTAAGGAGCTCCCCAAGCAGGAACAAATGGGTAAGTGAGACCATCTGTTCCAAACAAATAAATGAACTTAGCTTTGCATAGTTGATTAATTAATGCAGTTTTTAATTATGCTTTATTTCAATATGCTGACACATGCTGGAAATGCATTCTAATCAGAGCGATGAAAACTTTATGTAGGATATAGAGCATAACTTTTTTGTTAACAAAAAGTGGATTTAAAAAAAAGTAATTACCCTGAAGTAATTGGATACTCTCCAACCCTTTTACTCCAGCCAAATGTCAAGCCAAAAAAAGAAGCAATTTCTTTTCTCTACCCAGCCTCATCTCAGCAAGAGTACATAAGAGCTTACACTAAAGTACACTGACTGCAGTTTTCCTCGACTGAAGTAACAGCAGTAGGATGCCAGAGGCATTACACTATCTAGGCACAGCAAGCCTAAGCTGAACAGCTCAAGGCAGCCAGAAAATCAACACTAAATACAGAACTTAGCGCTGGTTTTGCACAGTCGCAGCTTTTACTGCTCTGTGTTTGCCTGTGCCTGCTGTACTGACCACACTTTGGAGTTCAGTCCTGGCCAGCACCTTGGGATATACAATGGGCAGTATGCACCCAGGCTGTGCATGGCCTCACCTGCTGGTATTCTCCGTGAAATTCACACAGACCTCCACTTTAAGTTTGTTTCTATTCTGGAAAGTGACTGAAAAAGTGGAATTGTGGGTTAACACATTTATCTGCACCAAGAACGGTTGGACTAAAAGGTAAAGCATTTTCTTCACCAGATCCTCAAATTCTAGTTGGACCCTTCTACCCCGTTGTTGGTAACAGAATGTTCTGCAAGACAGCAACACCTCAAAGATAAATGACACTTCAAAATCCCATGGTCTCTAGTCTGTGCTCATAAAACCACACATGCATCGGAGCCGTCCCCAGTGCATTTACAAGGACTGTGTGACTGAGACTCAGCAAAGCAACTCTGCTGATAACACACAAGGAGGAGGAGAATTTGGGTCATTCCTCCTTGGATGGGCCGAATTCTGCAGGGAGAACAGCAACAATTCTTTTTTTTTTAATGGAACAGGGAAGATTAATGCATACAGGCAATAGTTCAGCAGAGGGATATTTATAGCCTCAGAACACATGCAAATAGACAATATTTTGTCTTTCTTTTTCTGAAAAGTATTCTTCTATAAATGCTGCTGCTGTGAATTTTAAACACAGCAGGTGAAATTTCTTGTAAAAGATTTAGATGAAGCAGACCATAATACAAGTCCTCCTATAAATTGAAGCCAATAATAAATTATTCAGATAAGCTACATGGATGTTAAAATGGGAGAATACATGTCGCAGTGCTAAAAACACAGTAACTGGGGTTATACATCTTACTGGACCTTAAAAACTAACCAACCACTTGATGTGACTCACTGACTCCATGAAAACAGTATCTCCACCATGGAAGAACTAACGTTACTTATTTTCTGACCTCTAAATGTTTAATTGTATATAATATTGGACAACACCATTTGTATGAAATAAAAGACATAACAAAAGGAGGAACAGATTCATATATTTAGTCAATTTAAAAATTATTTCTAAGTGGATATGGAAATAAATTCCATTTCTACGTCCATTGCAGCTTCAATTTCTAGTTTTCAGTGGCCAAGCCAACAGGGAAAAACCTTCAAATGGTAATGATATCTGAAGAGGTGAGCAAGATAGAGTATGATTTTTCCTTTCAAAATGTATTGAGAAAGTAAAAATAAACATCTATCAGGAAGAGTCTGGTAGCAGGAAGGTGATGTAGGTGATCTCTCAGGAATCCTCCCATCTCCCTCCCCTTTCCTTTTGAAGGATTTACGATACATTCTAGCTGTTAACAACATCCCAGTCACCAGGACATTTCTGCAGACATCTAACAACATGCAAGTAGAGAATTCTGTCTAGGTCAATGCCATGATGGGGAATAAAGAGAAAGTTTCATTTAAATCAAGTATGCAAATTCTCCATTTAGGGTGGTGAATTATCTGTACGATTTGCAGAAGAAAAAGACTATTTTATAGTTTCTCAGCAGGTAATCAGAAAAAGGAGCATCAGCCTTTCCCAAATGTAAAGATTCTCTCATGAAGTGTGAGAAAATCCTAAATCAAGTACTGGTCACCACAAAAAAAAAAAAAAAGGGGGGGGGGGGGGGGGGATAGGATCTCAGCATTTTTCAATGAAAGAAAACAAGCACAGGTAAGCACGCTTGCACAATAAACAAGTAAAAATATTTAAAATATTAAGGTGCTCTGACAAGTCCCAGACCTGACCCTGGCAAGCAGTCACATGGATTTCAATTTAAGAGACAACACAAACTAATACGAGCAGTTGCAAACTCATGGCATACTTTAATTAATGGATCACTAAGTACAACAAAAAGCAGTTTGCTCAGCAGAAGACAGTAGGGCTTCTGTTGTATCAGGAATGAACTTGATAACCTTCCACACACAAATGGGATTCAGTGGCTTCTCCCAGCACTGTATAGCATCATGAGATTTCAGAAGCACAATCTGTGCTTCAGGAGCTGTTGACGGTCAGTCATCCCCAAAAAAGAAAGGGAAAAAAGGGATTCCGTAGCATTTTACGTGTTTAAGTGTGCTAGTAGCATCAGCTAGTACCAGTACAATTTCATAATACCTGAAAGCTTGAACACAACTTCTACAACTATAAACATTATTCCTGTCATGGAACAGGATCAATGTCTTGACCTAGATGAAAAAAACACCAAGTCAGAATTCTTTGCAGCTCACCTCACAGTTCCTGAGACGGCGTGCCCATGCAGGCGTGTTTGGCGGCAATGGCTGGAGAGGAATGGGAAAGGGGTCTTCCAATATCCTGAAAAATAAAAAAAAGTAGCGAGTCTATACAGACATCCAGGAAAGCTAATTTTTAGTCTGACCTACAGCTATTACATCAAATCAGTGCATTACGTAAATCCCTACAGCATGTGACCAAATTATAGATATTATATCAACTTGCCATTGAAAACCTGGGGTTCATTTTCTCTATATTCTACCTCACTGTTAAAATAATTCACAGTAAATATCAGAATTTTAAAAATCACTGTCTTCTATGTTCAACAAGACCTCTGAGCATTCAGTATTATCAGTATTGTTGCCTGATAACAAAAGCCAAAACACTGTGAAATAGACCAGTTGATTATCTTGATAACTTTCTTATGCAGACTGGTGTAGAGTACTGACGATTAAAACAAATATCCAATGCTTGTGAAATGCTGCATACTTTAGTATATTTTAAATTATGGAGTATTCACAATTAAAATACCAGGCATCACTTAGGAAGGGGACAGAATCAGATATCAAAGACAGGGAAAGAACAACTGAACTATTTTAACTTTAGAAACTTTGCTAACCAATCTGCCTATGTGTTCCACCGAAACACACCAGTAGCAGCAACTTTCTCATATATTTTACCAAAGGAAGCTTCAGCTTTCCCTGCAGCTCCTTCACTAAATTACTTTTAACTCTTGGCATTATGAGTATCTGGAGTAATTTCAGTAATTTGTACTGTGTTTCTTAGAATATCCCCCTATTGTTCTAGTCAGAATATATCCAACTTTCTCTGGAATAGAGGTACTTTAATTGCTTTTTTCATCATTCTAGCACATACATAGGCTCCCAGCAAACACAGTTAGCTACAAATCATTCAGTAATACTAAAAGTTTATAACCTCCACTGAACCATTCTGAGGGAATTTGTTATAACCATTGCAAAATAAATAAATAAATAAAAACAACACACCTGCAAGAAAACCCAGCGGTATAACCAGCAGGTCAAAGTGATTGTTAATCCTTTCAACTCCTGACCTACCTGGCAGTTGATTTTTTTGATACGGTGAGAGATGCCTGTGGATGTAGAATGTAACTGCTTGCACTGTCTGCTATAGCAGCCACTGCCACAGTCTGCAAGTTCCCATCACCACACTTCTCTTCTGAAACATCTTTGCAGAAATAAAACATCCTTCTGGTTAACAACAGAACTCAGAATGGAAAAATGACAAACTATGATTAAATTTTGTGTGTTGGAAAAGCAAACATTTTTACATACGAAATAAGGATTTCCACAAGAAAAGCTGCAAGTCAATACTGACAAACTCTAGGCACACATACGAAGCTACACCTGATAAGGTTGTTTGTACTTGGAGACTTTGGTAATCATGCTACTGCTAATGAATCCCCCCCTACAACAAAGCAATAATCAGAACTTTAGAATCTGTTTTTACATTTCCCCAAATCCATATAGGATTGCATGACTGTTTTGTTCAGCTGCAAATCACATACTGGCTGCTGCTTTTAAAATAAGAAAGAAGGAGATTATGACGACGCTTTGTAATTAGAAAGAACATCTAAACAAGCAAATATGCTTTTTTTTTTTTTGATACTGCAAGGGATGCAACCGGTAATTGAATCTGACATGACATTAGGACAAATGTTCTAGCTAGGAAGCGATCTGTAAGCCAAAAAAATACTGTTAGATCGAAGCCTGTGCGTATAGCTAAGCAAAAACATAACAGGAAATGGTGAAAGCAGATACTTGGTCTCAGCATAAAGAAAAGGGAGATCTCTTTAAATACGGGATTTTTGCCCTTTAATTACAAAAGCTTCTTTCTCCCATCCCGAGAGAGGAATAAGCTCTCAGTACAGAAATCACTCCACTAGAAAGCTTGTGCCAGAAGATTGATGAATGTACATCTCATGGTAGTGCCACTCAGGCTCAAAGCTTGGAGCACTGGTTCCTTCTACAGACGTGCCTTTCACAGCCTAAGCTCTACTCTGAAGCCTGTGCCATTTTACTTGTTACCACCGCTTGCAGGCAAGTGAAACTCAAGTTCTGACAGTCCATTCTCCTTCCCCTTTAATCTCCATAGTAAACCACTGACAAGCCTTCCTAATGGTATTTTAAGGATCAAACAACCACAAATTCTTTTACACAGTAAGTCTCTAGAGAAAAATAAAGGGAAATCTGTAGCACTGTTGCAGAACATGTATTCAAATGCTGTGAAATTGAGCTACTTACAAACAGGGAGCACCATTTGGATGAAAAATGGGAATGCAAAAATACTATTAAGCATTGCAACTTACTGCCTGCAAAAAGTAGCAGCAATTCTTTAGTAACTGAATGTTCACAGCGTAAAATCATGCAAGACTGAACTAACTAAATAGTGGTCTCACCCCTGCAGGTGGAGAGGGAGGGAAGAATGAGAGTATTAGTGTAGGAGCACGCTTTCAATGGAAGGTCATGAAACCATATTCCAACTGCAAGTGAAAAAGGCTGGATCATGACTTGAATCCCAACTCTCTTTTTTACTTCACCCAGCATCAGGACACTAGTCTTGTCTTTGAGCTCTCATTCCACAGGAACACTTAAGCAACGCTCAGATTTTGAGAATTTGCTCAAATTTTGAGGATTTTATACAGAAAATGCAAAACAGTAATGAACCTTTCAGAGTCTGACAGAACATGACAACTGAGTTCTCAGTCTTATTCTGTGAATATGAACTGGTACACATCCTTTAGCCATCCAGCTAGGCTTACAGATAAATAATCAATGCTTTCATGTTTTAGAATATATCCCTTTTCTAGAGAAAAGCTTAAAATTTGTGCTTGCAGTTGTGCACCTCAACACGTACTTAAGATGTGACAAAACACACTGAGGGCAAAAACTTGGTGACAAAGTGAAAGTTGTATTTCATTTATTCATGGGGAACTGAATTTCTACCTAGATACTTCATTTCTTGCTTCACAAAAGATGCCTCATCACCCGAGGTCTCTGGAACAAATCAGAACATGAATTCTCCTATCTGCATTACTTGAATTTAACTACTTCATTCAAAAATGAAGCAAGCAGACAGTAAAAATTTGAAGCTGATGGTACAGTTGTCTGATATAGCACAAATATACTTATTAATGGTAAATAAAGCAAGAAGCAGCTTTGTCCTTCATATCTCAATTTATCTATGACACATCTAAAGCGAGAGTAGTAACCCTTATTTCACAGCATTTTGTCCAACAGAAAAGACTGTGTTGCATTACAGATTCATAATCAAAAAGCAGATCCAGTAGATACATACTTCTGTCTTTTAACATTGGCTAAGGAAAGGAAACGTACAAACAAAAGGTTCTTAAAAAAATAATCATGCAGGATATACTTAGTTGGAGGAACACACACCCTCAAGTCCCACAGCTTAAACTCACCCTGAGTGCTGGTCACATCCAGAAGTTGACCTTGAGGAATAATCACTTGGGCCATTCCGGGCTGGGCAGAAGGAATGACATGCAGCACCTGGCCATTTTCTGACTGGCTGGCAACAATCATCTGTAAGGCAACCACACAAAGCATGAATGGTGCTGGTTGGTACAGTGACCATCATGCAGCTTGACCAGTTTTGCTTATTGCCAGAACAGGAAATATTCTGGTTGGAATTAGGGCCTGTAAATTAACTTGACTTCACATAACAAAGGAAGTTGTCTATTTATTGTCAGTTTGTTAAAATTACTTTCCACCTATTAAATGTCTTTAATGACAGTACAATACCTGCCAAACTCCTTCAGTAAAAGAACACTTATTTTGTAAAAAGGTAACTACAAAAGCAACTACAAAGAACTACAAAGCAACACTTTGAGCAAATTTGAAAAAAAAAAAGATGGATCTAATGGGTTAGCTTATAGCTAACGTTCCAATCCCAAGAAAACAGAGAGACTCATCCAGGGAATATGCGGAAAGCAGCAGATCTCATCACACAGTAACATCCAGGCTGAATAATGACAAAAGACATGACACTGTTGTTTAATAAAATTAGTAATGGCTGGAGACGGGATTTGCCAACTTGAGGAAGAGCAGCTGGAGCACGAACTGAACCAGTGAAAAGTTTCACCTTGTTGCTCAAGACTGAATTGGCTGTTGTTACAACAAATGAGCACTGTACATAAGTGCTCTTCAAAGAGCTCCATCGCCTGCGACTACGCCACCTGCCCTGCTCCAGACGTACTCACCATCTGCGCACTGGGCCCTCCTAGGGGCTGCAGCTCATAGAGAGGCTGGCCATTTTGGTCCACCAGGTGGAACTCCTCTGTGGAGAGAGGCTGAGGCTGGGGCGGCCGCGCAGGCGCAGCTGATGATGGGGAACTACCCAAGAGGCGCACCGTGATAGGCAAGGCTGTGGGAGAGTCGCTCTGTCCAAACGATGGATCCCTGGAATCCATGCAGGTTAAATGCTTTCACAGAGGAAAAACAGTAAAATGTACTTTAATGCCAGGTAGCAATTTCTACTAAAAATTTCTTTTTAAAAAATAAAGAACATTTAAAACTGTCATGATATATTTTATACTCAGAGGGAGCTCTATGTCCTTTCTTACCAAGAGGCTACTATTTAACACTGGCAGTTCTGTTTTTGTTTCCTATTTTCATGCTGAAAATGTGAGTACATTTCTGCTTCCCAGAACAGACTCTCTCTACTAAAGGGAAAGAAATTCCCCTGTGCCCAAGAGCTGCACCTCAAAATTACTCATCACTTTAAAACATCTCAAGTCTACCCAGAAACTGAAAGAACATTCACCAACTCAATTTGACTTAAAAAGAAATCTTAGATATTATTCTACTCAGCTTTGAGATACATGCATTTAGCTATGAAGACAAAATCTCTATACACTAACAACTGCTTTACCACAGAACAAACAAGAAACAGCACAAAACAAACTCAAGTCCAAGAATTATACAGTGCAAGACCAAGAATTGGATCTTGCAAGTATCAAAAAATATATACTTGGAACATATTCTCCTCAAGCTTGAGAAATTGAGTTCTTACAGCACATCCCATTCTCATTAAATTCAAATGTTTAAACACAAATATCTGTCCTGTTGCAACTCTGACAACACAAATATTAAACATATAAAAATAATAAGAATTAGGGAGCCCTCTGTAAGTTATCACGTCAGGCTGTCATTTGCCCAGTGCAAGGAGCACAATTTGTTTTCTCTCTTGCAACAATTACACATCCAACTCTGATGCTTCTGCAACAAAATGGGGAAACTGCAAATCAAAAAAGAGGGGAAAAACGTTTCTGAACTCTGTATTACAGTCAGAACTGGGCCAGAAACATTACGCAGTTTGCAGTCAGCAGATTTACACCTGACTACTGTAAATGACTCCAGAAAGCAACAGCAAGTAAATGGCACCAGATGCATTAAAGGCACTGTATAAAGGCCAGGAGCACACTACTAACCCACTACCTGAATGATATTTTACGTTAGCCAAAGTAATCTGCAAAAAGACACTTCATTCACAGAAGTCTCTCTGACTAAGATATCCGGCAATATTTAGCAATAAATACATCAAAGATTCCCCTCTACTTGATGCCTACAAAGATGTTGTGTTGTCCCTGGATTCCTTTTTCCACATCTGGTCACTAAGCAGTTTGACCCAATTTTAAGTGTTCTGAACCCTCCTACTCCAAGGCACATTAAGTACTCTTTTAATAAAAGATTTTGTTAACACAATAAATATTTCTTCAGCACTCTAACAAGAATTACTAAATATAATTACTAGAAGGCTGTCATTACATGTAATACCTGAATATTCATCAGTTCAGTTCAAAACTGAATGGCACACAAATACTAAGGAAGGAACTTTTGTACTTTTTTAAAAAGACGTGTTAGTATAAAGGGAAAAATAAATATATTGATGAAAAATCATACTGTAAATTAATCAGAGAGAATGTAAAGAAAGCATCTACAAAGACATTCGTATCTCACCTGAAAAACCTGATCATTTGCTTCCGACTGTCCTGTACTATTACAGCTGCCTACAAACAAAACATTAGATCTTTCCATAGTGACATCATGGTCAACTCCATTTTCTTCCATTACCAGATGACCTGGAAAAGTTACAAAACTTTACTTCAGTACTTTAGCCTCAACCAAGATGTTGCTGCAGGCTTTTTCTTCTTAAAAATCTGGTCTTACAAGTTCTAACCCCGCTGCAAGCTAAAAGCAAAGCCCTCAAGATAAAAACCTTTGCTTCTTTATCAGTATATTACTCGCTGCAGAAAAATTGCAGTGTGTTGCTTCAGGAGTATGGTTTAGCGCCTTGCACGAGAAAATTTGCTTGACTTGTCATTGTGCACCCAGATACAAAACACACACACGCGCTCTTATGCTTTTTATCTAGTTACGTCCACAAGCATTCATCCATACACATGTAAAGACGCTTGATATTTAAAGATATGCCAGCACTGCTTTATAAAAATATTATTCATCTACTTCCATAATAAACACACAGGACTTGCATTACCCAACTCTGTCATGCAGCCATCTTGAAGCAAATGGTGTTTGTTTTAAAGGGGTATAAAACAACATCTAAATGACAGAAAATTACCATTGTTACTTTACAGCTGTAAGCTTTGGGCACGAAAAATGCCAGATATTCAAAACAAAGCTTGGCATGAATCATGGGATGAAAGACAAAAAAGACAGAGTTCCCAGCACTTTGGAGATTTACCTCCCATCCCAAAGAAAAGTCCTTCAAGGAGCTCGGTTGCCCATTACAAACCTTCAAGCAAACAGAGAACACGAGACAGTGAATTGCCACAGCCACAGGATAAGGCTTTCACCCAGACAGTACAGCATTTAAAGCAGCGACCAATGCCAAATATTTGTAAGCAGCTAGACAAAATGACAAATTAACGTGGCCTCTACATTACTAAAGCATGTATATATTCCAGTATCCACATAATATGTCAAAGTGAATAGAAAAAAACTTAATTCATGCCATTAATGCAATTTGGGGTGAGGCAGGGGGAAAGATGCTTAGAATGCTTCCCTTCAGCATTTGTTTTAAAGACAGGCAGCATTATATCAGCATACGACTCCTACCAGCTTTATATTCTTCATCACACAGTAAATTCCTTCAGATGGACCATCTTGGCTGTGGCACTTAAACCACTTACAGCTTTAGTAAGGAGAATGTAAAAGGCCAGAAAGCCTTTTGGAAAGAACTGTACGACCCTGGAAGCACAAATTTATTTTGCTTTCTAAGGATATAAAGGACTATGGGCAACATAAATCCACATCTCCTTGGCTTCTGGAGATGAATAAAGCATCCTGCTGATACGAACAACATTGTGAAGTTAAGCTGCTCATATGCTCAATATAATAAATACTTTAATCTAAAGCAAATTTATTTTTCCATTTTATTTTCAAGAGAGGACACTCCAAACCAAGCTCTAAACGAAGTTACTCATGTTTACCAAGTATTTTGTAGCTTTGGACATGAGAACAATTATGAGATGTTTCAGTTTAAGTATCTGAAGCATATTACCAGCCAATGGAAAAAAAAACACAATAAAAATCCACGTCAAACAGAACTAGATTTCATCATCACTCAACCGGTTTCCCCCAATTAAAAGATGCAAAGATACATGGGTTTTGCCAAGGCAGCACTTTTAGTTCTTAGGGACAACCTGAAGATGTTCGTCCTGCTGATAACGATGGCGTGTGCCCTGAGCGCGCTGCAGCCCTACCACAGAACGCAAGGACGGCTCTATCGGCACGGACCGACGGCCAAGCAGCCCAATACTCTGTATCTAACAGGCTAGTTAATAACAAGCCCAGGGAAAAATGATAGCAGTAGGGCAAATACACAGTGATATTTTCCCAGCTTCCTGTCATAAGCAGCCCAGAAGTATCTTCAGCCTGAAGCTGTATCTTCGTGTTTAAAAAACACCCTCAGCACACTTCAGTTTGGTGACCTCGTCTAATCACTGTTCTAACCCAGGCCAACCACAGGCACGCGCACCACCCTGGCAGCAGGCTTCGTGGTGTAACCATCCAGGTTTCAGCAGCCTAAGTTCTGTGCAGCCCCTAACAAAAAAAGACTTTTTTTGTCCTAAAGACATAATTTTATAGATGCTTAGAAATATATACATAGTTAATAAATGTTATAGTTGGATAAATATTGCTAACAAATTCCCCAAATAAGACAGCTAAATCCTGTTTATAGATATACGTATGGATATTTATCAGGAAAGAGTAAATAATACACAAGTATCTCTTCTTTTCATAAATGTTCTACGTATGTGCCACAAAAACTCCAAACGCAACACCACAGCATGCCACATTTAGCAAGAAGTTGAGGGAGAAATGTGGGAGTTTAATGTCAGTGTAACACTGGATCAACAGCAGCACCCCCCAAGCACACCTCAAGCACAGGCAGCTCCGTGCCCCGCTTCCACCCGAGCCACCTACGTGCTGCCCTCCCTCACGTCCTCCGCTCCAGGGCCGCTCCCAACCCGAGGGTCGCCATTTCGAATGCTGCAGGACTGCTTCTGTCACCCTGCCTCCCCTTCGGGAAGCACTCTGCTCAAAATAAAGCAGTACCTGTGGCCACTGCTGCCCTTGGTTCAACTCTACAAAGAGCGCAGGCAGCCACAGAAACTGCTAGCAGAGGCAAGCACAACAACCATCACCAGTATTTTAAGAACTCCTACAGACGGGATCTTCGACAGAGAAAACGTGCACTGCAATCTAGCCTACAGCATCACCATCAGCAGTTCTGTTCCAGAGACAAACATGCTGACAGCTCAAGATCACTCAGCAGAAGGCAGGCAGACCGCAGTCTGCGCAGCCGTCAAGAGCTCCCGTGCCGACACGGCTGCGAGAGCTGGGGCACTTGTTGCACACGCTGGGGTCTCACCGTGTCATCCACAAACGTTACCTCGTACAACAAACACCAAATTTTCTCCACAGGGACAGGATTTCTACACCCATTCAGAGGTGAACCTCTCGCCTAACAGGTGCAGTCAGTCTCCAGTCTCCTCTGTAAACCAGAAGCCCACACGCTGCTTCTCATTATATGAACTTTTTAAAGACTAACAGAAAAGTCAAACTAGCACTGTTTTAAAATCCCATTGCTGACCAGTTACTTCTCCCACCCCTACCTTCAGGGAGAGCAGTAGATTCCTACATTTTCTTGCCTCCAATTCTTTATTTTCTGGCAACACCTACAAACCACGGGCACCGGTCCCTAAAAATACACCAGTTCTAGACCGACGTAATTCTCAGGTCCCATACGAACCTGTTCTTCTGCCTCCCCTCAGCTGCGAGGCCTCTTGTGAAGGTTACATGCAGCCAGACCCCAAAGAGAAGCACTGCCTTCCAAAATCCCAGACCAAATTATTTTAAACATTGAGGCAACGCTGCACGGTTTCAGTCTTAAGAAGAAAACTAAATTGTACATATATAAAAAAACAAAGTGAGCCCACTGTGATAATAAGCACATTCTCTTACAAGCCTCAAGTCTTCAGTGCATACCCATGTTAAAAGAAGAAAAAGAAAAATCAAAGCTTGCCTGTGCAAGTTCATGTTTTCAGCGCTCCTGATGGCAATATGCCCCTTTCTGGCTTTAGTTTATACTTCATGACAGGAAAGCCTCACTAACAATCCTTTTTCAGCTTTCCCTAAAATAATTAAGAGGTTTTATAAAAAGATTTAAAATACTTGCAAAGCTTACCACAACACTCCCTCCCCAAAAACTGCCTCTGAAGACACTGCTCTAACAAGTAAGCCATTACAAAGGGCACAGATTACAGTACAACGTAACGGGGAGGAAAGCGGAGCACAGCGATATCCTCAAGCGAACAAGCTGCAACTTTGGCTCCACGTGCACTCGCACCAGGCTGGAGATTCAGCTCGCCCCTGCGGCGGAGGACCGGGCGGGTACGGCTAAGGGCGCACGGAAGATCCGGGAGCTCCTGCTCGGGGTGCCCGTCCCGTTAAGTCACGTTCGTGCAGCTACCGCGAGCAGGCAGGCAGGCAGCGGGTACCTCAGACGCGCTCAGCAAGACGCGCCGGGGCTCGGCCC
>VXAA01007015.1:2376616-2399044 GCA_013399115.1 Anseranas semipalmata
CGCACCGAGAACCCCAGGTGAGGCCGCGCCGCGCGGGGCGGGGCGGGGGGCGCGGGAAGGCCCCCGCGCAGGGGTCGGTAAGGCAACGGCGCCGTGTGCCCGCAGGTACGCCGTGGAGGATGTGCCCTTCTCGGTGCCCGCGGCCTCCGAGATCACCGACCTCAGCCACCTCATCAACAAGCTGCTGGCGGCCGGCAGCGGTAGGTGCCGCTTCCCGGGGCCGCGGGGGGCTCGGAGCAGGGCGTGCGGCGGGAGGGGGCGAGCTGCCGCGGCCGAGCCCCCGCGCGTTGTCTCGGGGCACTCGGCGAGCCAAACGTGACTCTCGCGGCGTGCGCCGCGGATCGGATCCTCCTTCCCTCTCGCCCCACGCCACGCGAGGGGAGCCGCGGGCTGCCCACGCGCCGCGGCGGAGAAGCCGCGTGGGGCCGGCCTGCCGGGGTGTTTCTTGGCCTCTTGCTGGCTCCGTTCTGCCGAGCCGGAGGCAGAACGATGCTGCTCTCGAGGGCGTCAATGAGCTAGCGATACCTGATGGTGAATTCGTTCCCGTGTGTTTCAGCGGACCACAAATATGTGGAATTTGACTTCCTTATCAATGGCCAGTTCTTGCGTCTGCCGCTGGTCACGCACATGGAGATGGAAAACATCTCCACGGTAAGTCACGCTCGCTTTCTTTAGCTTGCAGTGGGACAGCAGAACAGATTGAGCCAACATATTTCAGTCCAACCGAGGTAGTACAGTCACCCTAACTAGGTGGACCTCTAAACTTGTGAAAAGTTTTCTTGCTCAGTTTTTCTCCTTTTCTGACTTACCCAGGAGAAGTCCCTGTATGTTTAAAGCCATTCTGAACTGCAAAATGATTAGAGAGTATGGGACTGAGCAGTGCAAGAACACCATTATCCAACCTATTGTCTGTACAATTTAGAGGGTAAATTCTTGTTGCATGTAGTTCATCGCTAACATATTTTAGCCTCCTGTGCTTAGTTACATTGAGGGCTAAAGAGAGAGGTTAGCACTACCTCTAGAAAAGCCAAATTCTGTCAATTAGTTTAGACACCAATTTTACATAAGTAGATACAGAAGAAGAGGAACCTGGGAACAGTGAAATTACTTGCTTTTGCTTTCAGCTTGCTATAAATTGTAACTTGCTGAAATTTTGGAAAGCAATATAATTCAGACACTTTTTCTGAAGACTGCAATTCCACTAACTTGGAATATTCGGATACCAAGATCTTTGCCCAATAAAGCTGTATATTTGCACCACACTACAATTAAGTGTTATTGTTATTGATTAAGAAAAATAGAACTCCACTAAATAAATATTTTGTCTGTGAGCTCAGGAAGAAGTGGTGGAAATAGAGTATGTGGAGAAATACATGGCCCCTCAGCCAGAGGAGTGCATCTTCCACGATGACTGGATCAGTTCTGTTCAAGCCACTGAGGAATGGTACCACACTAAACCAGTTCTAAGTTTTGTATTACTTATTCCTGTTGTATGCAGAGGACTCCGTGGTGTCAAATGGAGTGCTAGTCTGTCTCTTTAATAATCTGTTACTTTCTTCTTGCTCTGTTTTGTTTTTTTCTTTTTCACCTAGCAGGTCAGTCAGATTCTTGCTTTTGTAAGCAGTTCAGTTTTAACTGAACTAGTCTGTGCTGACAGCAACTTTAACACAAGCAGAAAACAACTACTTGAACATGGGACGCTGTTAATAGAAATGAATAATACGAATGCTGTTTATTATCTCTTAAATGACAGCAAGATTTCTGTATCTATTTTAAAGCCTAAATCTTTTTGACTTCAAACATGGCATTCATGTAGCAACAAATACAATTGTGTAGCTTTGTGCAGAGCTTTTCTCTAAAACACACTTATAATTGTCCTTTTGTACCATATTTTTAAATTTATTTTCCAATCAACTAGGCCATGTTCCTCTATTAAGTAATGGTTTGAAAATGCTTTGAAATCCTCTTGTAACATACTATGAACAATAAATTATTTTTTATTTAAATAACATGAGATGTTAAGTCTCACCTACCAGAATATGCAGTACTCCCATTGTTCCTCTTTGTTCTGTACTCGTAGCCTTGCTCTTGTAGGTTTTAACAAAGCTTTGCACTGTAACAAAAATATTTTTTTTTTTACTTTTCCAAGCTCAATTTTTTTTCATACGAAGTAGTTATATTTTGATTCATTTCAGCTAACCAGTTACTATGCTAATATTTTTCTAAGTTTCTGGTTGATGCATTTTTTCATAAAAACATTTTCATTTTTAAAGAGAAGAATGTTTCAAATTCTGTAATTTGCAGGATATTAACTGGCTGCTATGATCAGACTGCTCGAATCTGGTCTTTGGAAGGAAAGTCCATCATGACAATAGCTGGGCATACAGAAGTAGTGAAGGATGTGGCATGGGTGAAGCAAGGTCAGTATGTATATTATGGGAGCAGTAATAGTTTGATTTATCAGGGGAGAAATGTCAGTGTTCCTCAATCATGAATATTCAATAATCACAGAATGGTTAAGGTTGGAAGGGACTCTGGAGGTCATCTGGTCCAAGCCCCCTGCTCAAGCAGGGACACCTAGAGCAGGTTGCCCACGACCATGTCTAGAAATCTAAATGTTAAAATTATTTCAGCTTCTTGCCAGAGGTTTTGATAACGAAGTAATGGTGCCAGTAAAACAGTCTGTTAACAGTAATGAATGTAGTAGTTGAGCGCGCACGTTGTCTATCATCCTTTCAGTCTTCATTTGTAAATATTTGTACATGTATTTATATTAATTGTACTTGCAGGGTAACATGGTGTAAACTGAGATGTGTATAGGTTTCTATCTACTATTTCATCTTCAACTAGAATAATTACTATAAATACTTTTGGAAAGCTGAGTTTGGTGTGAACGTGACTTCTTTCTTCCTCAGATAGTTTATCCTGCCTGTTACTCAGCGCATCTATGGACCAAACTATCCTGCTCTGGGAGTGGAATGTGGAGAAAAACAAAGTGAAAGCCCTTCACTGCTGCAGGGGACATGCTGGGAGCGTAGACTCCGTAGCTGTTGATTGCACACGAACTAAAGTGAGTGACTCCTTGAAAGAAATCTTTGTCTTTTGGGATGTTACCAACCCATATCTCAAAAATAATTTTTTGCCCCTGCGTAGTGCTGGTCATCATGTTGTTGTGACTGGTACACTGATAAATTTCCATTCTTGTCATAAATTATGGTTATTAGAGATTAGGAGTGCTACATCAACACTAGGTCATCTTTTCAAAGTGATCCACTTACCCTCTAGTATCACAAAACGATGAAGGTGACTTCAGATAGCACAAGCTATTACACTGCTGCCTTTCACTTCTCTTGAGTGAAGCTGAATGTTTATTTTTAAGGAAACATTGCATTTGATACACATGAAATATGGTTTATAATGAACTACTTTCAAATTCAACCTAAATTTCCACAGTAGTTTTGAATGGGAAAAAATATTTCCAGAGTGATATTCAGAAAAAGCAGGTGGCAGAAGAGGTCCTTTCCCTTTATCCATGACTTCAGCACTTAAGAGCACTCACACAAAAGGTAGTCACCCCTCTCAGCTTGACTCAATATTGAAAGGGTTAAAATAAAATCTTCCGGTGATGAAAGTAGATATTTTGTAGATACTCTTCCTGCAAAGAAAGGAAAAAGAGTAATTTGATCTATACGAATTTTTTTTTTTTTGTCTCCTTTGGGGAGCCCAGCACTGTTCTTTTATGTATTATAATCCATTGGTTAATTTTTTCAAGCAGGAACTGTACTTAGTATGGCCTGCAAGGTTTGTCTGGATCAACTTTTAATAAAATGTTTCTGTTTGTACAGTTCTGCAGTGGCTCTTGGGATAAGATGTTAAAGATTTGGTCTGCAGGTAAGACAAGTCTAAGCTGGGATTCTTGGCTGTCTTCAGAACTGTACTTACGACAACCTGAATGATGGATACCTGAATCCTTTTTTCTTTAAGAAAATTTGAATCTCTATTAATAAAAGCAAGCTATAACTTTTTTTTGTGATAGTTTTGCAAGCCTGTACATAACCATACCTGACATTGTTACCAACCAAAACAGTAACTTAAGATAGTCATCAACTACCTGCTGCTATTTTATTCAGAACACGATACTTTGTATCTGTTTGATTTATTTAAAGATGCAGGTTCGAGTATAGACTCCCTATAACGCAAAGGTTTGTAGGTTATCTTTCTGGTCTATTGATGCCATGGTATGGAGGACAATAAGATAGCCAGGTCTTTTCTAGAAATGTAATTTTTTTTTTCATCTGAATGTTTTCTTTCACTGTTACAAGTCATATTCTTCCAGTTTGGGTGTATATATGCAGGTACTGTGTCTAAAAGAAAGGCTGCGTTTACCACACACTTGAATTACTGTTGGGATTTTCCGTGAGGCATGATGGTCTTAATTCTATTAGAACTTCAGAAACCTCTCGATCAAGTCTGACTGTCTTCTGTCATAGTCCCCACAGATGAAGAGGATGAAATGGAAGAAGCAGCAAACAGACCACGGAAGAAGCAGAAAACAGAACAGTTGGGACTAACAAGGGTACTATGAGCTCCAGATTTGTCCAGAATTTTATTTTAAAAGTGTGACAACAGAAAATAATTTCTCTTTTGTTAATATTTACTAGACCAGAAAATTTCTGTTGATGTGCCTGAGGCTGATCAGACACATATGTTTATTTATGGAAAGAATAGATGTGTAAATGATAGTCTAATCTCTTCTCACTTTTAAATCCTAGACTCCCCTGGCAACCCTCTCTGGCCACACAGAAGCCATCTCCTCTGTGCTGTGGTCAGATGCTGAAGAAATTTGCAGTGCATCATGGGACCACACCATTAAGCTCTGGGATGCTGAGACCGGAGGTCTTAAATCAACTTTGGTGAGATCACTGTACTTTGTATATTCAGCTAATGTCCAGCTTAAAGAAAAAAGCTGTGCAAGAACAGTAGCTCCTCCCCTAAAGTTCATTTCTTTTTTTATTTTCTTTCTTTTGACAGACAGGAAACAAAGTGTTTAATTCTGTGTCTTACTCACCGCTGTGTCGACGTCTTGCATCTGGGAGCACTGACAGACATATTAGACTATGGGATCCTCGCAGCAAAGGTGAAACAAAATATGCATGTTCATGAAGTCATTTTTTCAAAGTCAGAACTTCTCCCTGTTAGGAGACATATCAAAAACTATTTTCTGGTGCCCCTGTTTGAAGTAAGCCATTTGGGAGCTTTTATTAAATACAGACATTAGTTCTATTTTCTGTAAGCTGGTGCAAGACTTCTTTGATTTTTTTCACCTAGTAATTTAAAAAACTAACTCAGCTTAAATTTTGCTTTTTTTTTTTGAACTTACTAATGTATGTTCAACTGTGTATTTGCAAACCTGAACTTCTTTTAAAATTCAGTCCCCCCTAAGCTGCCACACCTAAGTTGGTGGGACCATCATTAAAGTGAAATAGTCACTTTGTTACACTCTAGTGGTGCCATCTCTGACAGGACTGCTAATCACTTACAACTAAGCCAGTTAAATTTATTTCATAGACACATTTACTTATTTAGCTTCTATAAATCTGACCCAGAGTTCAACAGTTTTATCATCTTATTTGTTAATAATAAAAGCTTTTTTTTTTTTTTTCGCAAAAAATCTTTGAAAGAGAGTTTAGGGACAAGAAAATACATTTTGTTTAAAATTCTTTTTACCAGAACTTGTGTGGCTTTTATTTTTTCAGTGTTCACTTCCTTCAAGTTCACTTTGATTTCTGACATTAGAATTGCAGAATATCAGGGGGAGAAACACTTAGATTGAGCACAGATGTGTTGCTGACTTTTTTTTTCCTCACTGGATTTTGTATGCATCTTAAAAGGGCCTGTTTCAGTTGACATCTGCTGAGTAGCTTTTCTCTTTTTTTTGTCCAGATGGCTCCTTGGTTCTTCTATCTCTGACTTCTCACACAGGCTGGGTGACATCTGTGAAGTGGTCACCCACCCATGAGCATCAGCTGATATCTGGTTCTCTGGACAACATTGTGAAGCTGTGGGACACAAGGAGGTAAATAAATGTGCTCCTTGCTAGTCAAAGGCATGTAAGCTTACAGGGTCAGTTTAATGTAATGAAATAGCAAAATCAGTCAGAAATTCACTGGAAACTCCTGTGGTGTTTATGGAAATCCTCTAGGATTTAGAAGTCAAGCATATAATGAAAGGAAGAAAAATATTTGTAGTCTACCTGAGGACTTATGGCTTAATGTCTGTGAGAGTTGTATGGTGTTCCAACACAGGACTTACGCGGCATTACGAATAGCATTGCTCGAAATGCAGAAGGCAGGAACTCTAACATTGATACTGGGATTAAGAACAGCAGAAAGTCTGCTACACATTCTGCTTTAAGGAACAAAACACATGCTATTTCTATAGAATGAGCCTAATAGCATGAAGTTTTGCTTGTTACTCTTTTCAGACCTTTCATAACAAACTTCCAAGGAATTAAATGGTTTGCATTCAGAAGACAAATTGTTTTTTCTGGAAAAAAATACAGTGAAACAGTATCCAAATGGAAGAAAAACTATGTAATAAACTGTTCGTAAAAAGCAGAGTCATAACACTTCAGTCTCAAATTAGTTTGCAAGCAGGTGAAAAACGTTGCTGCTTTTCTCTTTGGGAATGTAGGAGAGGTTAAAACTGGTGTGATCAGCTATGGAGAAAGCAGTGGAAACGTCACATATAGTGGATATCCATACATTGTGAAAGTGTTTAACTGCTATACTACATCTGTTTGATAGCATGATGATAGTATTTCTTCCAGGGAATTTTTCTTACTGTAATTGCTCACATAATTTCAAATGTGTGACTGTAAATACCTGTGTTTTGCCAGTTGCAAAGCGCCTCTGTATGACTTGGCTGCTCATGAAGATAAGGTTTTGTGTGTGGACTGGACAGAAGCAGGGGTAAGAATCTGAAGAACACGTTACTCCATTTATATGCATTGTTGTTAGGAAGATGGCTAAAAGCAGTATTTTTTCCTTTATGCTTAATGGTGGAAGAGAACAGGAAGTTTTAGTTGTTGCTTCAGTTGATATTGAGTAAAAAAGGTGTTACATGCACATACAACTGTGCAAGGAGGTAGGATGGGATTTTATTAAGTGAGCATTACACTGATATTCCAAATGGGGAGAGAAGCGAGAACAGCACACCTCACCAAGAAGAGACGTTCCAAGGAACTGAGAGCTGGGGCATGGCAACGCATGTAGAATGGGGGAACGTTATAATCCTCTACAGTAGCAGAACAGTTTGCTGTAGTGGTACCCACACGCATAAAAGTAACAAGATATTTTGTTAATGTTCAAAACTCTCACTGTGGCTCCTGTTAGGAAACAGGAAAAGGCAGGAAGAGCTTTAGAAGTTTTCCACAAAAACTTCGTTTCTTCTAATTTTAGGAGGAGGGTAAGAGACGACTGTTTCCACACTTTGAATATGAGTTTTAGACATGCATTAACAGTTCATTATTTGCTGCTTCTCCTGTTGATGTCTTCAAAGGAGAGAAAAATAAGAGTCTTAACTTTTGTTTGGGTATTTTGGTTAGTTCTGGTATTAATCACAATTTTCTTTTCCTGTCCATCAGTTACTATTGAGTGGTGGTGCCGACAACAAACTCTATTGCTACAGATACCCAGCCACAGCCTCTGATGTTGGAGCATGAAGGAAAACAGCCAGATTTTTTTTTTTGTTTTAATTTACAACAGTCATTCTGTTAGCATCCGTACATAACCAACATCTGAAGGAGGGTTTTTTTTGTAGCTCAGAGAGCAGTTGTTCGTATTTTTTTATATTGCTAACCTTTATCTGTATTTGTAACAGCAGAGTGATAACCAGCGGCTTCAACCATGATTACTGACTGTGAAACAAAGCAAAGGGTGTTTCCTCCTTTGTTCATGGCTTTGAATTTAAGATCTTTTAAATGGCCATTTGTATAGCCCTATTGTTAACAGTGAACTGTTCCTGATACTTAAAGAAAAACTACTCACTGGACTAAATTATTTTTTTGAGTTTACCTGCTTTCCCTTTGAAAAAAATAAAACTTTTATCCATAGTTCATTGTTTTAGTGCCTCACTTCACATAAAAATTAGACTTCAACTCTCCTTTCAGTATGGTGGTTGGCAGTTAAGATTAGGTCCTTCACTGACAAACTCAATCTCCTTTTTAGGATAAGACAGTATGTTTGCAGTGCAAATGTAGATGGTTAAACAAAATCTGAACTAGCATTACTACTAGATTATTGTAAAACAGTATTTACAACAAAGTCAAGTCACAAGTGAATTTCAGTTAACTACTAGAGTGAAATTTATAAAAAAATCAAACTGAAAAAAAGTCAGCTACCCATTTGTTTATAACTAACTTGCATCTAAGTCATTCTATCAATATGGTTTAAAATCTGAGTCTGTAAAATACTCAGACACTGAAACTGTATTTTCTAACATCCAAAATCTACATGAGAATGGCAGAGCTGCTTTTTAAACTCTGTGCATGGACAGAACTCTCCTTCTGTCTTACATATAATATTTCACAGATAAATAGGACAAATGCAATTGATACTTACTAGAAATAACTGTTTCAAGACATTTGAGCAGCCAAACCATTTGAAAAAAAAATTAAAACTTGGTATTCCATTTTAAGTGCCTCTTCCACATTAAATTTGTAAGTATGCAAAACTCATGGATACATACACATGAGCACTAACAGATGGAACTGTATGAACAGGAACTGTGTGGTGATTTTCTTTTTTCTTTTTTTTTTTTAATACCTTCTTGTGGAGAACAGCACAGGACAGCCAAAGGCTGCAGTAATTTCTTTACAGATAGAGCAACTTGTCTGTCTCGGCATCATTTTGGCATTCTTCAACATATATCCTTCTCAGTGTATCTAGCTGACCCCAGACATTCGGGTTTTGCTCATACCCACAAATCTTTTAATAAGCAGTTGTATTTAATCTGTAGCATATTATTTTCCTTCAAAGCATTTGGATGAATTTGGCACAGGATCTATTGCCAGACTATGCAACTTAAGATCAATATGGTTGAATTAGATCTTTGTGAAGATCGCCTTGAAAATTTCACAACCTTCTGTTCACAGAAACTAGACCTACTTAGTATTATTCTTCCCTTCCTTCTTCCCTCTCAATATAAAAATCCTGCCATAAAACTATTTTTTAAGTAATTAGCTCTGGTATATTAAAAAAACTCATGATTTCATGTGGGAAAAATAAACAAATTTCTGTAGAAAGTAATTAATGGAAAAATCTTACAATAAAGCAAGTCACTTTATCATTTAATCATCAACTGAATAAAAATAAAATTCAACCCTAAAGTTATATTTAATCAGTTCCAGTTTCTCCTCTGCTACACTGAAAAACAGTTCAATTTTCATCTTTTGCAAATAAGATCGCTTGAGTCATCATTCCTAGTTTGGAACTGAGTTGTAAGTCAGTTTATTATTTCAAATCAGCCAAAGCAGAAGTACTAAAAAGTCAACTAAGATTAAACTCATTTTATAATGTAAAATTAAGTTTTGCATATTTAACTATTTTCCTCATAGCTTGAACACTTCAGTTATTAAACTGAGATCTGACACCATTTTTATAAGGGTCTGTGGTATTTTTAAGACCGCTTTCTTGGCCAATGCATAAAACTTTGCTGAATTATGCAAATGACAAGTAGACTTCTTGCAGGTTACTGAATTTTTTGAATAAATCATTTGTTTTCTATCTGCACTTTATATTTTTATTTACTATTGAATGGTATACCACTAAGTTTCCCAAATACATTTTTTTAAACTTCCAGAGAAAGTTAAGAACACTGTGCCACTGGACTTACTGAGAAGCAGCGAAAAGTCACCTTAAAAATACAGGCTATCAATAAAGTTTCTACAACCATCTTGTTTGAAGATAATCATTCTAGTGTTTAGGCATTTAAGATAGAATAGTTTTTCTCAACAAAAATCACTTGCCAGCTTTTCAAATAACTTTCCTAATTGTCTGCCACATTTGATAGTGTGCCTTCTTTGGAAACAATATCAGTTTGTTTGACACAGCCTGGAGATCACACAGTTACAATTTATTTATTTTTTTTTTTAAAGCCCATGGAAACACCAGCATCTCTCCCTCCAGCCATGCATAAAATACACAGAGCAGAGAGATGAACCTTTTTTTAAACTTTGTTTTTTTGCTGCTAATGGTGGTGAGGTTTTTCCTTAATGAAAATAATCCTATACGGCATTTAAATGAGTCTTGTGTAGGCTGATAAATTTCCAGTATAAACTCTACATACTTCGCTAGAATTTAACACATATATGTTAGGAGAGATTAACTACATATGCTTAAAAATGACTTCTACAATTTAAACAAAAATATTTCAGAGAGCTTGGAAGGAAAAACACATGTAGAAAAGGGAATATACTTTTAATGGAAACTGTACATTCACATTTAGTAGACTTAGCTATTATTTACCTGTAAGTTTTTACTAAGTATACTTTGAGAATGCATAGTTGTGACAGGTTGCCCTGTCACACTATCCCTGTTGCACCTCTGTTTAATAGCTGTCTTCCTTAACTGTTTAACTATTTAGAGAGAAATGCTGAACATCCTGTTCTGATGGGCAAAACTATAACCTATCCTTGATTTCTAACCAAATATCCAGGTCAACAGAATGGCTATGTCACTGGTCTAGCACAAACGCTGGCCTAAGGTTCAGCTTTACCTGCTGTTGACTCCTGCTTGGCCAGCTCAGGTGAGAGAAGCCACGCAGATGCGAAGAGCTGCACAGACTTTGTTAGATAGCAACAGGTTATAGTAGCTTATGCTACAATTCATATGCAAAAAAGAAAAAAAGCCCAATCAAGTTACAATCGCCAATTATGTTTCATGGAAGCATTTGGCACAGAACTCACGTTAGAGGCAAAACTTGGGTTAAAATTAATTGTCATGGAAACCAATTAAAATTGCCCTGTAAATTGCGTGAGCACAGGAATGAGTGGCTTTTCAGCTGCCAGTGAGAGGCTGGATGAATCTCATCCAGCTTAGATGTCTCATCCAGTTTAGAGTCTTAGAAAAGACAGCTGCTCAGTCTGCACGAGTCTACCAACCGTCCAAATCAGGACATTTACTGTATGGAATGCTGAAAGCATAACTCAAACCATAAAAATGTAAATTTCTGCATCAGTTCGAATATTCATATTCAGAACTTCCAAATGTAAACTTTGCACACCTTTGCAATTTACTCCATTGGGCAACTAATAGCCCGTGACCAATTTATGTTGCATTGTCACAGAGGATCTTAGAATGAGTTTAAATGGCTGTAAAACCAAACAAACATTGAAATAAGCACTCTGGGATTGCTACTGAGACTTTCAGCACGTAATTTAAGCAAATAAATGTCTCTGAATGTTTGCAACGACCTCTGAATGTGAACTAGCATTCACCAAAAGCTGTATGGAGAAATATGATATGCCAATTTTCATTACAGCAGAATATTCCAATAATCTAAATTGCTTATCCAAAAAATCTCCCCCTCATCACACTTTGTATTGTCTATGGTTTATACATTTAGAGTAGAGAAGTTCTGATAGTTAGAACATAGCTGCTGTAAATTACATGTGACAGACAGCCAAGATCACTTAGAAAAGCATTTAGGAAATGTTCACTGACATAATTGTTCTCCTTTAACTGAATCATCTATCCCAGTTGTTGAAAAACATTCCAGTTTGTTACTTGTGCGCACATACACACACACACATCGCAAATTTCTGCATACAAGATAGGTCAAAAGACTGGCCCATGGTCAGCAAAATGCAACAGAAATACTGGAATTGAAGCAAGCTCACCAAAGAATGGAGGTATGTGGTAACATCTGATGCAGAGCTGGATGCCAGATTAGAGATAAATGTAAGCATCTGTTAGTAGTGTCAGTACGAATTTAAATGTAGAATATGAATACATGAATATGGCATCACTTTTTCTGCTACTAACAAGTACTAATTCTTTTCAACTGGCAGTCTCAGTCATTTTTATTATTTGGCACGCCAAAACATGGTATCTAGTGTTGGAACTACATTATTGTTTTCTGAATCTATTCAACACCAAAGAAGAGAGAAATTATTCTCCACGCTAAATGGTGTCATTACAATGCCTGTGCATACACTAAATACCTGGTGCAATAGCTTAGTTTAAAAGTAGTTTAAAAATAGCTTAGTTTCAAGTTTACTACCTCAACCAAAGTGTAACTTATAGGTTTCTGCCAGCCAGATCAATATTTCTTTCTGTTATATAGGGGTTATCTGGGGTCCAGGGGAATGACAACAAATAAGCTATACTCCCCCTTTTTAAAATATACACATAGTGCTGAAGGCTGCTGGGTGACATAAACCCCTCATCTGTGTTGTTCGAAGTCTGAAGGCATGCTGCTCATCAAACAGTGAATGTAGATACCCAGAGGCATCTGCTGAAAACAAGTGCTTTGAACAAAAGCCTGGAAGGTGTGGCATGGGTGTGCATTAGCAGAAGAGTTGTTCATACTATGATGTGCTTTGGATTCCCAACAAACATCTGTTTTCTAATCTCCTCTGTTCAAGTAAATACAGTAATTTATTTTCTAATTTAAAAATCATTAATTTCCATCTTCCTCCCAGGTTTTGCATCAAGTTTAGCTTGAATCTTAGGAGTTTCAAATGAATTTGGGAACTGTTTCTGATCATAATTAAAAAATATACATAATAAAAATCAAAAAGTCAAAATCTGACATAATTTCACTGAGTACCATCAGGGACCAGAATCTGTTTGAAGTGCTTGTAAGATCAGAGTGATCTTTGACTTTTCCACTCTCAATTTCAGACGAGGAATCTTATATTTCAGCAGATCTTGGGTTACTAGTTCATAATTTTGGTGGAACTCATTTGTGCACAGCATGAGGTTTCAGAATTTCTTGGCAGCAGGTTAAATACTTGGAAGAGGGATAAGGAACAGTGTTTGTCATTACACAAGATCTTTCTTCCATCTTGCACCAACATGCAAGTGGTCCTCTTCTTGGAGGACTATTCTTGGCTTTTACAAGATTAAATCAGAATAACGTTTTGTCATTAGGTTTAAGAGCATACACAGACTCAATGGATAGTCTCTGATAGTTACCTCTTGCAGTTAAAATACCAACCTAAATGTTTCCTAGATCTAAACAGCGCAGATTTAAACAGATTCTGATTTCAGCTATGCAGCTGAAATTCTAGAGCATGAGTTAAGACAGTGAAGCCTATCAAAATCAATGGGCTTATAGGTTCATAGACGACTTTACAGACAGCCTGAATGTAATTTACAATAATTAATTTGATCTTGTATCTTGATGTAGCTGAAAAGTGAGAGTCAGAACCAGCTTAGGAAAAAAAAAAAAAAAAGTAAATGCTGCATTTCAGCAAAGCCTTTTCTGGAAGGAAATAAACTTTGTTTTCACAGTAACTAAGCTTTGGAGCAGAGTGGTGAGGGGGAGGAGATAATGGTTTTCTCCCCTTCTGATCCAATCTATTTAAAGAGGGGAAATCAAAACAACAGATGTTTAGTATGAAAAATACCGCCCGAGATGCTGGCACCACAGAATCAGCATGGACTCACCAAAGATGAGAAGGTAAAGAGACTACAATTTCCCTAGCTATTTCAGTTTTACTAATCTGCTGGAATTTGAATGTACAAATCTAGAGTGTCATGTTAAAAAGATGCCTTGTTCTTTTTTTTTGCAAGAACAGTTTATAACCCATGCATTATCCCACCATACACCATTCTGAATCTTTGGGGTATCTATAGTATTGCTTGCTAGATGTAAACACAGGATTATATGATACAAAGTTTTATCTGATCAGATGATTGTTGTGAAGAATATTACACTATGTACCAGAGAAGTCTGTTTTAATGAAAGAAATCTCTATTTCTAATCTTGTCTCAGCTTGCTACAGTATCATGTAGCAACTGAAAAATATTTTCAGTTTTGGGATGTCTGAATTGTATCTCTCAGATCTTGGCAGACACATTTGAAGCTAATCATTTTGCTTAGCTGGCTTCAGTATTGCTTTCACCACTTCCTATTGGCCTTCTCTAACTACTTTTTATAATTTATGACACAGCATTCTGTAGGGCTGCTACTGTAAAAAGTTAGAGACAAATATAAGCTTTTTTATTTTCTACTGCAATATCTTCTTCCCATTTACTTTACTTATTTTGCTACCCACTCCCTGTTTTACAAGGAAAATATCTAGGTTCTTATTCCTCATAGGAACATCAAGATCAAAGTTGTCAAGTCTTCCTTCCTCTTAAATACATCAGGCGTTGACCTTCAGGCTAAAATGACCCTATATAGCAGACATTCTGGGTATCTAATGCATTGCCACTGTATTTTTCTTCCCACATACATTACCGACCACATTATGACGCTAGGGCCGTTATGGCAGGCAGCATTTGCTTTTGACACACCTTTTTGTTACTTACACTTATTCTGCAGATGTCTCTGCTATCTGTCCTTCCCCCACCATTAGAAGAATGACTGAGCATGGGAAGAACAGGGGGTAAGCAGAAAGAAGTGCAGTCGATGCTCAAGTGATAAGCAGTAGTCCTGGTAACTAACAGCAGGGCTCTGTGAACTTCACAGCATGGACACGGTCATTCCTGCACTGAAGAACCATCTCCCAGTCTGTGAGCACAGTCAGATGTCTGCATTCATGTAGCTTAAGCTACCGCCCATTCTCCAGAAGCTAATCCTCCCTCAGTTCTGTGGTCCTAATTACTTTTGATGAAAGGCACAAATAGCTTGAACCACCGTTCTTTTTTTTGTGTGTAATTTTTGTCTAGATTATGTTTTGTAAGGTCTCTACAAATATACTCAGGCCTGCATAGTGCAGTTTGAGTCCCCTGGTTTCAAACAGAAATGTCAAGTTGAAATCTGATTTAGTCCTTGAATGTGATTCTGCCTAATGCTGTCCAGTGAAACATCATACTGAAACAAGATCATTGCAGTACGAATGCCCTGGTGACCTCTAAAAATTTATTAAATTTGATTTAACTTACAGTTAAACAGTCTTTTTGTTGCTGGAAGCCCGATGGCTCCGAGATAAAAGAATGCTGCTACATATTAAATTTTATAATTTTAAATGCATATGGTTTATTAGATGCTCATATAATTTGATGTTACAGTTTATTCTGTTCATAAAATAATGAATTGACGTTTCTTTCTAAAGTTTTTTTGTTCCTTTCAGATGGCCTGCAGAGATCTCAGAAAGACTACTGAGGAATACTGATAGGGACTTCATGGTACCATATGCTAGTTCATTCTAGTTTGAGGCTTTTCTTCCCCCCCCCCCCCCCCTTTTTTTTTTTTAAACATTCCAAATATTTAAATAAATACTTGATCTATAACATTAGACAAGAGGAAGAGTGGGAGAATATAAACCTATAATATCAGGATACATTAAAACCTTTATGGTCTCCTGAGGCCATCACCATTTCAGATTGACCACAGAAGTTAGGCTTGACATTTATTGGGAAATAAATATATGTATTAATGCTACATTCTCACAAACAGAAGAAAACAAAGTCCTTCATTAAATATTCAATCTAACTAGAATTTGCAGGACCTATTACTGAAGCTATAATTGTAATGAAGGAAGAACTTTATAATCCTCGAAAACTGTAATGGTGTCTTATACTAAAAATATTTTATGGATTAAAAATGAATTTATATCTTCCAATTACAAATCAAAATGCCAGCAGAATAATATCTAATTGCAAGTGTGCTGTTCATTATAAATCACAGCATAACAGAACTACTACTATGAAAATTTCCCCCACCGTCACTCTTGTACCTTTATCCCTTGATCCTTAAAATAAAAGAAAAAAACAACCTTGGGATGGTATAATCAGATTTTTACAGATATTTTAAGAACATTTATGGGTAATTGTTTGGAAATCAATATTTAGAATTACATTGCAACTGCACAGGTTTTCAAAATGCTGTCTGCTGTTTGTAATGAGCATTTCAGAAGTGTTAAGCATTCAGAATTCTTTCAAAATGTTCACAAATGTGTACATAATTGACACACATACACTCCTCACCTGGAATACTGCATTCAGCTCTAGGGTCCCCAGCATAAGAAAGACATGGAGCTGCTGCAGCAAGTCCAGAGGAGGGCCACAAAGACAATCAGAGGGCTGGAGCAGCTCTCCTGTGAAGACAGACTGATAAGAGTTAGGGGTGTTCAGCCTGGAGAAGAGAAGTCTCAGAAGACCTTATAGTGGCCTTCCAGTACCTAAAGGGGGCCCACAAGAAAGCAGAAGAGGGACTCTCTGTCAGCGAGTATAGTCATAGGACAAGGGGTAATGGCTTTAAACTAAAAGAGGGCAGGTTTAGATTAGACATTATGAAGAAAATTCTTTACTATGAGGGTGGTGATGCACTGGAACAGGTTGCCCAGAGAAGCTGTGGATGCCCCATCCCTGGAAGTGTCCAAGGACAGGTTGGATGGGGCCCCTGGGCAACCTGATCTAGTGGGTGGCATCCCTGCCCATGGCAGAGGGGTTGGAACTAGATGATCTTTAAGGTTCCTTCCAACCCAAACCATTCTATGTTCACTCATTTGTTTTCAGCTTTTTGATTTTTTTTTAATTATATATATATAGTTATCTTAGTACTTACTACAGTTTACAGTTACATCTTTAATACCAAGTATATTTTTCACTATTCTAAAATAAAGGATTTGCATTTCCTTCATAAATATGCTTAGTCATTTGTTTGCTAGGTTATACACAACACATTTCTCATCCTCAAAGAACAGAATACAATACAGTACCACGAGCAAATAATTATTACCAGTATTACAATTTTTCTGAAGCTTCCAAAAGTCTCAAGAACAGAAAAAACTTGTCCTTTTTAAAATTCCTGGAAAAATTACATTGCTAGGAATGCCTACTTAAGCCCCAGAGTTCAATTAAAGGCATTTAAGTAGAAAACTAGCAGCAAATACCATATTTGATAATAAGGTATAATATTCACACTCATCTTCCTTTGTAGCATGTCTATATATCCCTTAGCAACTTTTTTTCCCCCCATTGTTCCACATGAAGTCTGACTTGGACATTAGCAACTCATTTTTAATTAATTCCTCCCCCAACTCCATGTACACCACTTCTAACTGCAAATGATGTCAAATTCTGAAGGCCTTTTTATTAATCTTATCAGTTTGAATAATGTGCTTACTTTGCCACCCCCAGAGTGATCATAATAAAAATAGTCAATACATTGGAATTGTGGCATTTTATCTTTCAATTGCTTCTTTTTATAGCCATACCTGAGGAAGAAAGTAAGCTAGGGCTCTTATTAATGTTTCAGGCAGAGCAGAATGTAAGTGAAGCTGGAAAAAGGATGGATGTCAAGGGAAGAATCCTCTTTTCTTTTGCCCAAAGGTTTTCAGCTTTTTTTTTTTTTAAATATCCCCCATTTAACTTTACGTGCACTGTTTTTAATTCCATTGAAGGTATGACTCAGAGAACATGCATGTATTTCGTACAAAGGTACCTGGAGGGACATGTGTCAGAAGCAACAGTTATTTAATCCCTGAAGAGAAAAACACTTTACTAAACAATGATGTTTGTAAAGTAGCAGGTGATCAGGTGATAACAGGTAGCTCTAAAGACCTCTCTCTTCCCCATCAACTGATATTCTTTAGGCTGTGTGCCTGGTCTATTCCCTTCCCACACATCCTTCTCCTGTTCAGATCAGGTTTACATTCAACTCAGAGCATTAATATAAGCCCATCCAGAGATAAACCAAATCCAAAATTCCAGCCTGATATGCTAGCACTTCGCAAAGCCCTATGCAATTTTGTAGAAGGGAGCTTACTCCTAAAGTGCTCGGGCAACAATGAGCAATATCTGTTACGCTCTCAAGCTATTATTGGACATTTTCGGTCAACAGATTGAAGGTGAGTTCAATGCTACTGCTGGGTAGATATACACACGCCTTGCTATCAAAACCAGATCCTTCACCCACTTGTCTACTGAGAGTTGGCAAGACTCATTATTACTGTATGACATTTTAATTCTATTTATATTCAGAATGCTGGGAATTCAAAAAGAAAGAAACACTCCATGTACATTTAACTCTCATGCTCCCAGAGGTTTACTCTGCTTCTTAACACAAAAGGTAGAGAGAAAAAGGGCATTGCCTACGCTGTGCATTTGCAGTGTTGGGTGCATTGTAGGCCATGAGCATGCCAACAGTTTTCTGTTATTGCTATAAATACAGGGTTGCATTCATGGAACATGCATTGCTCGTACTTTTACACTCTGGGGTACAGAATATCAGAAAATCAATTTTATGTACCAACTCGTAGCTCAGCATTTATTACTATAGTACATTTATATTAGTTTTGGTACATGGTTTTTGCCATGTGGTAAGAAGGCAATGAGGGACAGCATGTGTGAGTGCTGATAAACACGAACACTACCATTTTAACTATGCTGTAGTTACAGTCAGTTCACTTCTCCCATGTTTTCCCAAAACATTCTGCTTACTTGGACTCTTACATATTTCACTCCCGCCCCAATCTCTTACCTTTAGACTGTCCTTGTCTCAACTTGGGCAGGAACTACCAACATTCAGCCTCAAAGCTACATATCTGATACCATCTGGAGCAAGCCTGCATGGAATACAGAGGAGCATTGCTGTTGGTGAAAGATAAATCCCAGGAGCTGTATCCTGACAATTGCAAGCAAATGGGGAATTCCAAAAAGTAAATGTTCACTCATCCATACAAGTATTGTCTACAGTTTACAAAGTACTGGTTGTCAACAAGTACTTCTGCAGTTCACCGTGACTTAAGTGGAGACAAAGACATGTAATCTTAGTACATTTTTTAGCTACTGGTAGCTATTGCATCTCACAAGCAGGCTCAGCAAACAAAACAAAAACTAAAGACTTCACTCCACACCTGGAGAACAAAAATCTATTGTTCCCTATATTTTGTTATTAAAGCAGAAGAATGTGCTTATTGCCACAAACAAGTCAGCATATGAAAGAGGAAACATGAAACAACTTTCCTACTTGTGTAGATACTTGTCGTCCAAAAGTCTCTCCATCTTCCACCTCTCCAGCAATTGCTTTTAAGCGCTTTTACTGAGCTAACAAAAGGGTGAAGAAAAACTTAACTCTGCTTTCTGCCTGAAACACTCTCCTCCAGGATGACACTGGTTATAATCAAAGCATACAGAGTTAAAATTCTCTAAAAGAAAATGAATGAAAGTCTAAATTACATGTCTACTGCTAGGATGTTGTACAAGATTACTTGCATATCTTTAATGTTTTCACCTTTAGGAAGTGAAGAAAGTTTAATTATTATTCAGTATTTCTAAATTTTTCTCCAACATTTGGTCAATTTCTCTGGGAGTTAGATACAGATGCAAGTAAGGGCTATCAAGGATGAGTTTGAGATGCTGAAGGAGAATCTGTCACAAGGTGAACCTAATTTAAGCCAAAACTGTAATTTGTTTTCACGTTCCCTGGCAGTCAATCAGGTATCTACTGTAGCACTGAATCACTCCTGCTCACCTGCCTTCCCCAGTCTTCTATGACTGAGCATGGCATTTATGATGGTAGGTTCAGACATGCTGCTTTTTGTAAGCTTCCTGACATTCAAGTATTCTCCTTTCTTCTGGAACAAACACTCCATAACAGCAGTCTTGCACAGTTCAGTCACCCTTTTCAAAAGGAGTAGAGCAAATATAGCTATTAGAATTTCTTTTGAACTTGCAAATCAAATCTGAAGAATTCTGAAAAGTGTTCTCGAAGACATCATAAGGAAAGACTGAGCCCTATTCCTTGTCCTCCTCCAAGCAAATAAAAGATGGTGTGCTCATTCACCCTTGAATCTTCCAATTTTCCTTCTATGCAAAAGTCACAAGCATAATTATCTGGACACAACTACTGCATGCTCAAGTAGCGAGCTTTCCAATTTTAAAATATAGAAAGCTTTATGAAGAAATGGCTGTAAGGATTGGTTAAGTCTTTCAAGCTTGAGATCTCATATACTTTTTTTTCTTTTTAAGTGAACTGAATAGGAAAGCAACTGTTTTGAGATCCACATACTGTAGAACCAGACAGTTAAACAACAATGCAAATAGCAGCCAGCTTTAAATGTGTTCAATGACTTCTTTGTGTCCCTCTAAGTAACCTTTCTGCATTTCTGCAAAATAGCTCAGCTCATATTCAAAATCCTTGAGCAACCTGTGGACTTCCATCCATATCATTCTGTTGCACAGGAGGTAAATTCCTTTTGTACTAAGACAATAGCTTTCTTACAGATACAAAGTTACAAAACAGGAGAACAATCATTTAATCTAGAATTAAACAGCTGAAATGTGTTCAGCACTTTCAAGGTCATTCCCCACATTCATTTGCCAATCTATACTGAAGTATGAAACATTTACCCTCCTCCTCCCTAAACTTTTCCTTTTAAATCTCTTTGGTCATACTGTATATTACAGTTCCATCTATAAAGAGTATTTTTATAGCACAAAAATTCTCATGAAATTAGTAAATAGTTATACAACATTGTAATTTAGAAATGGAATCTTCTTGCTAAGTGTGACCAACATTTGGCATATTATCATCTTCCTGCAGAAATACAACCTGTCCAAGTGTTATGATGTATAACCAGAATTTCTGTAAGTTTCTAAACACACTATTGAAACTATATTTACAAGCAGATACATGGAAGAACATTATTAAACAGCTTGCACTCTACAAATCAATAAATTGGAGAGATGAAACAATAGGTCAATGTGTTCCTATTTTTTTTTCCTTAGCCATTACAGAAGTCTCCCTTAACCCCACTGAAGAATGTGGATAGACAATAGATGACATTCCCAGAAATCTCAAAAAGCAAGCACAAGAAAAGAAGCTGGAGTCAAGAAAAAAAATCATAAACATTCTGTATATGTTTTATTATGAAGGAAATATCTGCTTCATAGAACTCAAAAAAAAAGCTACAATAAGACTGTGCCCAATTTCCAATCTTTTCCTTCAGCTTGCAGTCTTTCATTTTTCTTTTTCACCTTAGTTATACAATTATCACCTTATTTTTTCACATTACAACGGTTTTAAAATTCACCATTGCTGGTAGATTGTCACGTGTGTAAATGACACGTTCATTAATTTATATCTACTGAATAAAAACTAGGGTAGCATACCTTCAGAGAATCAATCTTCTTTCCCTGACATCAGCACAAGAAATCAGAGCTATTTCCACTGAAATAGCTGGGTTTGGGTAAATACAAAATGAGCACGGGGGAGATGTAAGCTTTCCTTGTCTGTACAGCAGCTAGATCAGTAAGATTTCAACGCAATCTGCATAACAGAGCACTATCTGATTAATTCTCTCTTATTCTGTTCAGACTAGTCTTAAAGAAACTTCTGTTACAAAAGAAACTGGAATAGGTAGGACACATGAATGTACAGCAATTTTATCTTTCAAGAAATTTGACCGAATATCTCTGCAATTAACATAGTCACCTTAACAGACAAAAGCATGCCAGAAGTACAGTGAACAGTTTCCATTTGTCCCTGTAATGCATATCACTAGCTACCTGAACACTCTTAGTTCCCTTGCACCAGGACCCACTCCACTGCATACGAAGGGCCTTGCTTGCTGAATGAATTTCATCCTCAGCAGTACAGCTGATTAACAAAGAAAGAAATGCAATTATATGTGTCTTCTTTAAAAAAATATTTTTAGAAAACACGAATTTTATCATATGCTTAATCTTTTACCTGGTTAACTTAATTACTAGGAACAGGAAAGTTAAAACTTAAGTTACTGAACACTTGAAAGGTACGTAAGACATGTAATAGGCTTGAATGCTACAATTTAAGGTCCAGCACCATGGTGATGTGGTTACAGATGAGTGCTATACATCTTGGACTACCTCACCAGAAATGCCAAGCACTTCCCTCTAGATGCAGACACTCACATTTCCAGGCCTTGGAACTGCAAAGCCCATGATTTATTGTTCCTCCTCTGGACTGTCTCAAAGACTCTCAGTCTTTGGTCCTCTTCTTAAGTGGAGAGCTGCACAAGAGAGGTGATCACCCCAACACCAGCAATGGAGAAGTAGGAGTAGAGTTGGCACACAAAAGAAATTGGCTCTATTTTCACCCAACCCGTGCTTGGGAGGAAGACACAGAAAACAGTTTTGTTTTTATTCTTATTTCAACGTGTGGTGATTTTACCCTGCTGGGCAGCTGAACTCCACCACAACCGCTCTCTCACTCCCCCTCCTTAAAAGAAGAGGGGGAGAAGAAAGTATCACAGAAAGGGGAAGAGAAAAA
>VXAA01007015.1:2399065-2439936 GCA_013399115.1 Anseranas semipalmata
AAAAAAAAAAAGGCTCACGGGTTGAGATAAGGATAATTTAATTAAAGGAGAAAAAAAGAGGAAAAAATAAATGAGCAATGGCCACATGGAAGCACAGAGGGGAAAAAAAAGGAAATATTCTCTACTTCCCACCAACAAGCGATGTTCAACCACGTCCTAGGACACAGAACCTCAATACCCATAGTGGCTGTTCAGGAGGACAGATGCCTTCATAACGAGAGCCCCCCCCCCCTCCTTCCCTTTTCCCAGCTTTTATTGCTGAGTGTGACATCACATGGTATGGAATATCCCTTTGGTTGGTTTAGGTCAGCTGCCCTGGTGATGTCCCCTCCCCATTTCTTGTCCATCCCCACCTACTGGCTTTGGGGGGTCTGGAGAGAGCCTTGGTGCTGTGCCAGCACTGCTCGGCAGTAGCCAAAACAGTGGTGTGATACCAGCACTGCTCTAGCTACAAGGGCTGCTGCAGGGAAAGTTAACTCTATCCCAGCCAGACGCAGTACACAGAGGCAGCTGTTGGAAAGCTGCTCAGCAGTTTGGAATGTCACAAGTAGTCCCTCTGAAGCTGGATTAGAAGGAGATGGAGAAAGCCAAAAGCACTAAGCAGATAGCTGTGTAACCATGGAATAAAACTTCTCACATACTTAAAGATACAAAGAACTATATTCTGACATATAGCTCACTTTCAAACCACGCAAGCAAGCCCTAAACTAAACCTTTTTTTAGACTCTCATAACCTGCTTTCACTAAATAACTGTGTAAGATATATATTGGTAAAATATCTCTAAAAGTGAATCTGCCAGTCTTACTGGAGGGGAAGCTACAATAGCTGCAAGCCAACAAAAATGATTTTTCATTCTACTTAAAGTTCAGAAAAATATCCATGTTCGCCAAACAAAAGAGACAAAACTGATGGGAACGGAAATTATTTTCATGCTGAAAGAGGACATTATAAACAATGGAGACTCAAAGTCAAATCTTTCATTTCCTTTTTAAAGGAACTTTCTGAAATATAACACCAAATTTTTGCAAGAATGGTATACCTTTATTAACCTTAACAATATTGCTGCAAATAATTATATATAGGTGAGATGACAAAGTATTTCTTTAAGAAATAACGGTGGAACTAACACCATGCATACACATTTGTTTGGAAGTTTCTCCTGGCCTGCTGGCTTTAATTTTCAGCTCTTGCAGCACTGTTTTTTCAACTCAGGCCTATTTTTATTGCTGGACTTATTCCAGAAGTTCAGAAAACAGAAGTTGAAGGAAGAAACAATGTGCAGATATGCAAGCTTGATGACTCTCAGCTTTTAAGCCCAGAAAAAGGTAAGAAAATTCAGGAAACCAAAAAATGCTTTAAATACCTGTACTCAAATTACTTTTTGACATTTCTTGTTACTACTCTTCAGAAGAGAGGGCCTTCTGAAGACCATTTTTGCAGATGGAGCAGGTTTTCCATGATATCAGCCTTAATAAATACCCTAGGGTTAACATAGACAGCAACAAGAAATATCTAGAAATCATTATTCTTCTGCCCAGATGGTTCAAAAAACCTCAACTGTTGTGTACTGAAACATGTTAACATTATTACCATTTTCTACACAAAGTGCTGCAGGAGGAGGGAGTGCTTCAGCCCGCTACACCAACTAGTTAGTTGCACCAACTGAGAAGCTAGCATACATTTTCAAACGCTTTGCAGTCAGGGGCACACGTGTAATAATCTTTTGCAAGAGAGGAACAGCTAGCTAACGCCTTACAGCCATACCAAACATTAGGACAGATCAAACTAACTGTGGTTTAAAATGTCCCAATACAGCTAAAGAGAGTTCAGTCCTTTGTTTAGTGATCAACAAACTAGTTCTACACCACTTGCAGAATTAGTTAATTCAAAGCATGAAAAAAAAAAATCCTAAAGGCCCTGAACTTTTCAAATGAGAACATGCACTCATTTAATAAATGCCATCTGAAATCCAGTAACACAACCAAATGAAAACTTCATAACTTATCAAAATTAATTTTTCTTCCTGAAAGTAGGTTATACTACAGTTTTTCTAACAAGTTTACAGATAAAGACATTACATTCCGCTGTCCTACTTTACTCACTGTTTAGTTTTCCAGGAGAGAAAACAACTAGAGAACTAAAGGAAAAGAAGTAAAATTCTGCCATGTATTAATGACTAGAAAATTGAATGAATAGGACTAGTAGCCAATTCTCAAATTATCCTAATAATACTCCAGGAATCTGGACTTGCAACAATATTATTGAACATACTTATTCATAATTTGCAGATGAGAGTAGAATGTGAAGAACAAGTATTTGCAGATGACATGGCTATTCTGTTTATTTTGGGGTTTATATTTTGATTTTTTTTGTTTGTTCTTCTACAAGAAGTCTGAGAAACCACGGAGAACACAGTAAAAAAAAGAGCAAGGGACACTGTAGCATGCACAGATGCAAACCAGTGCAGTCCAAAAAAAAAAATTACTAAGCACCATCACAAGAAATCAACTACAAGCAGGATACTTTCAAATTTGGACAGAAGTGTTTACAGTAAAAGCCAAAATGAGTAGTTTTCCAGACGTCCTCAGTTCCTCAGGCTGCTTACTATGTTTTATAACGCAAAATTAGCAAGTGTTCTACAGCAGCCTGTCAAGGAAAGACAAGCACTTGCATCATAGCAGCAGTAATTCACCTCAGAGACCACCTGACTTTCAGGTGCTTTTGAAAACACACATGTTCTGCCTATTTTCCCATGACTGGTCCTTTCTGCAAGGTCCTGGACTTCTACTTATGAGAAAGATATCAGAAACTAGGTATATTACTAGCCACTGGACAGCATATTAACAAGACACACAGAAAGAGACTATCATTGTGAATTGCTTAAGGAAGAAATATGACAGGGAGAAGTTTAAAAAAAATCAGAGAAAATAAAATACACCTCTACATCTTTAAGACTTGTATAGTCTTTCAAGCACGCTCCTAACTAAAGTTTACCTTCTTAAGTGAACATAATACACTTATGCCTTTTTTTTGCATATCAGTTTCCTACAAGATAGGAATCTGGACATGCCCTCATGTCATACGAGGCGCCTCCTGATCCCAATTCTACTACCCAAATCCATAACATGTAGGGTTCACTTAAAACTGTAGAAAATTTATCTCTTTTGCAAAGTTCATCTGAATAAGAATAAGAGGGACCGCTGTGGACATGTTAGACTTCCATGACCAACCAAAGAATTTTTTCTCTTTTCTTTTATACCTGTAAAATCAAATTAATCTCAAATTTTAACCTTTCTTCATAGAATCAAAAACTCCCCCAACTCTAAACAAAAACAACAACATCAAAAAACAGATAGAGTCCTCTAAGTCGGAATGTTAAAGATTTCACAAAATATTTCCATTAGACCATGATTAAAAAGCCATGATTAGCAAAGAATTCTCTCACTCAAGCCCCTTTCAAAATATCTGACATGAACCTTTCTAATTACTGAAGTAATTAAGTATATCTTTTTTTCCTCTGCTGTCAACTAGTTCTCCAACTGTTCTTAAAGAATTATGAGAAAAAGTGAGAACAATATCTGAATTTCCAATCAAAAAATAAACCTACAAGTGACCTCCAGCCCTACTGTCCTTTTAGGTTTCCACCACACTTGAGAACTTACCACAAATCCCTTCTCTCTCTTTCAGAGGTCAACCACATTTTACACTTCCAAACGAAAGCACTAGATGCTACAGTATTAGACAGCAGTACTACACTCTTGGTACAGGGAGAGAGTTTATTCTGTACTTTGCATACTCTAAGTTCCAGTAGTGCTAGAAAATGTGCCAATAAGAAGAAAAAAGTACCAAACACTCTTATCACACAGTATTTGACACTGGCTGCACTGATGGGCTCATGTTATGGAACTCATGCTGGGGAGGGGAGAAAATGTTTAAGCAGATTGTGTTCTATACCAAATTATGATTTTTTTTTTTTTTTTTGGTAAGAATTGCCAACAGTTTCTAATTCCATAAGTCCTTAATTCTAGATGACCTGTAACGGACTTTAAGCTGTATTCAGTTTGTGAAGTAACTCGATCTCCCGCATCATTTCATGTATCAACTCAAGTTAGGCCAGCATTTCTGGTTTGTTGAGAGACAGGAAAATACATCAGTTATTATTTGTTCGCCTATAGAAATATCCTGGGGTCAATTTAATTTATTTTGAAAGGTCTTATTAAACAAAAATATTAGCCTCACCTTTTTTTTTCCTAGCTGTTCAGAATATGACTGAAGTTGTATCAGTATAGTTCAATCTTTTTGCAGATCTGGATATCCTTTCAAATCCAGATGCCACTGGATATTCAGATGAACTGCTTAATGTTTAGAGTTATACAAGGGGGAAACATGTTTTGTTAGGGGTCTTCAAAACAGGCCAATTTCATTTTACCATTATAGAGAGTGATTAAAATCCTACTCCAAACATACATTGTCATGTGGCATGATGTTCCAAGCATTTAAGTTCCAAGGAGAACAGCATTAACTCTAACATCTCATTTTTGGGACACCTGGGGGCTGTCTGAAAGCCTATTAAGCTCGTAAGGTTCAATACAGGAAAGATTTACATTCTGATGTATCAGAAACTAGACCTAGCTAATTACTTTTTATCCTGCAGCCTTCCAAAAATAAAATCCCTAGGGTTACCAGGCAAATACCAGTTCCAGGAAAATCCTCTAGGGCATACAATAGACTTTTTTTATTTTATCTTCAAGGAAATCACATGCTTTGGATTCACACCTCTGAGACGACTAAACTGTATTTAGGACACAACACTGGATAGGATGATGGTGTCATTTCCTAACACTGAGGAAGCCATGACTTTTCATCCTCAACTGCACTTTGAAAGCTTCAGAATAGTTCTGCTAGCTATCTGCAATTTCACAAGACCTGTCTAGGCAATGAAGGTGAGACTGAGCACAGGTTCCGCACTCTTTCTACTGCAGTTAGAAACACGGATCCAGTGTGCTAAAAATGAGGGCACTTGGGAACCCCATGGTTAAAAATCTTGATTTTGCCAAAGGAACACAAAAAATCCAGGTTAGGCCAGCTCTTTTGTGAATTTGTCTAGTATAAGACGACGTTGGTCAAGCTCTGCCTTAACATGTAATTAACTTCTTGCTGCTCAAAAAATAGCACCAATCCCCTGTGTGTTCAAGTAAGCCTTAGGCCATGGAAAATTACACCATAGGACACATTTCTAACTTTTCTTTTAGTTTATGCAGACTATAGTTGCTCTTGTATTTCAGATCCTGTCAGTTGTGACCTCACAGCTGGGGGTTTTAAAGGCTTTTTTAATTGGGGTTGTGGCTCTATGAAGTGTTGTAACACAACTGAAGCTGCTGTGCAAGAAGAGAATAAGAAGATAGTGATACCACTTTAAAAAAGCAATGCAACCGAAGACACGTTTGTCAAACTATGACCTGTGAATAGCTGCATTTGATTGCTGTCCAGAGTTTGCAGTTTAAGAGTAGAATCACCCCATACTGTGACTCCTGAACTAAGTGACCTGCCACACTCAATGAATTTGGCTTAAGGTGTGAATGGATATTGGATATTTGGGACAGCACCTGTTACACACCTGTGGAAGAATGCTGCCGTCCACCCTACTCTCTGGGCAAACACATACCCATGTAGTATTATTTGAAGAAATATGTTGAAATGTAGCAAACAGCTCCCAGAAACCTGAAGTGCAATTTCATAAGCTGAAGACATGACTTACAACTTGCATCAAAAAAACATTACGAAAAGTTAATTTTCTGTGTAGGGAAAGGGAATCATGTTATAATTGTGTTATACATGCTGCAGGAACATGCTGCTAGTAACCTCTTAAAAGGAGATTAAATATCTGCAACTCACAAAAGAACATGTCTTGCACCTAAGTAGTGCTTCTGTAAACACTGTATACAGGAGCAACATTTTAAGGTATGATTTTGCAAAAGCCACGCAGAAGATCTGGGCTAGGTCAGGATTTAGCCTTTTTGTTAATTTGTCCCAAAGTGCAAAGAGAGCATAGATTCTCTTCTACATCACACAGAGCTGCATAAATTCTGGCAATGCTCACTATTCACAAGAGTAAGTGGACCACTTGCTGCTAGTAGATAGGGAAACCTCTCTAATAGCCATTTCCATTAACAGTGAAGTGTCTTTATATTGGTCTGAGACACATTTATTGTTAGCAAAAGCATCCACAATGTATTGTGTAACAGAGTTTCTCAATGAACAGCTTAATCAGACCAGTTATACACCTAAGCTCAGAAGCACAGGAATTAATGAAAAGTGTTCTAATTTCCTTGCAGTAATTAGTTTTTAATCTAATACTATTTTTTTTCTTTTCTAAAAGCAATGTCACTACAATGTCAGTGTTACTCATTACAGACATGTTCCTGTGTCAAAACAAGCATCAGTCACAAGGCCGTGTCCAAGGACTCCCTTGGAAATACAGGTACAGGAAACAGGGTTCCATAAATGGACAATGCAGGAGGCAGCAAATAAGGCTCATTTGGCATGAGTAAGTCTTAGGAAAAGGACACGTGCAGTGGTGATGAATCCACCCTGTTTCAAGTGTGGGAGAACTTCACCTGCTTTCCTCAGCCATATTCTGTCATTAAGTTTACCCTGCACAACACTGAACCCTGTACATGTCAGGCAGCTGAGCAATCCTCCTGTAAATACCATACACAGAAGAAGTATGTTACAACAGCAACTTGCAAAAGCTGAGGAGAGACCCGAGAAGAAGCAAGATGACAACAAACATAACAAAACACTAGCAACCTTAGATTGTAACTTTTATACTAATTTGCTATACAGTCAATCCTAACTTTAAGAAAACTGAGATACCTGAGAAATTCTGCTAGCTGGTGTCCTGCCTGGTTCCAGCTCACGTTTCTTCTATCTGAAGAAACAAAGTGAACAGCTATTTAACTGATCAACACAAAGAAAACAGTGAATTAAGAATTGGAGGACTATCACAGCTCACCACATAGAGTTACTCTTTCAGTTCTTTTTGTCTTCTTAGACTATCTCCATTAGCTTCTTAATATGTCTTGTAGTTTACCTGTATGTAATAAAAGGAGTGAACAGAATTTAAACACCAGAAGTAAACAGTTGGAAAAAAAATTATTGAATTTTAGCATTAAAAGTTGGTGGATAATTGCTACACTACTTGTCTGGTGTGTAAAATACTACTTTGAACAAAGGGTCTTTGAACCAAAATTTCCTCCAAATCATTCCCAGTAACATTAGATTTCTTCTAAGCTAATATATTGTACATCATAAAGCCCAGGTGTCTTTTCCATTTTGAAAAGCCCTTTAAGTAGCTTTGTTTCCACAGATAAAAATCAGCTGCACAGGCATTACTATTAAAATGCAAAGGACCACCCAGTAATTACGACATGAACCACCCACTCAAGCCCAATAAAATGGGATGGAAAACACTAGAAGCAATCAGACACTTGAGGTCAAATTAAGAAACTAGAACAGGATTAGCTGAGATTGGGGGTACTACAGCATTGGTGAATTGCTATTGCTGAGGAGTCTTAGTGGTATGTTAAGCATTTTTTACATTTAATTTGTAACAGTTTTACGCAGAGTCCTTTACACACAGAGTAAACAGTATGTTGACATGGACTTTCTGCTTTGCTTGGTTTTGCTGTAGATTTAGAGAACAGATAAAAGTATATTGCATTGCATGTAAAATTAGTCTGTAGTAAAAGCAGTTCTCAACTTTTTCTAAGAGCCATAAGTAACAGGAAACAGCATGCAAAAAATATGGTAAAAAGGATATAAAAGATGTATTTACAGTAAAATCATCTATTCTTCCTCACAAGTATAAAACCATAGCTTCCCCACTTGAAATTATTAGCAAAGCAATAGTTTAATGGAGAGTGTGGTCACAGCATATTCAATAAAGAATCAGGACCTGATCACTTGGAGGCAGGCGAACATCCGCAGACAGCAGAACAGGTGGAAAAGAACAAAATGTAAGAAAGCATCAGAGGTAGAGAAGTCTCTTGTACTCTGCTCCAAACTTCTCAAAAGATGTGAACACTTAGTTTTAAATTTTAACCAAGTAATATCAATTCAGCACAAATTTACCCATGGACCCTGCTGTGAAATGCGCACACTTGGACACGTGATGCTGCTGTCACATGTATTGAGCCCAAATATCTTCCCACTGATGGAAAAGCATAAGCCAGCCTTGGTTTATGGTATGCACTCTGGAAGCTCTTCAATTCCTTACCCATATTCAGGAAAGTCTTCTACGTCTCTCTTCGTTCTGGAATGAAGTACAGCTGACAATGATTTTCCAGATGGGAAATTGCTCCAACCCTTCTAGACAAATTAGACTTAAATTTAATACAAGAGCTAGCAAAAAACAAAGTATATAACTTACCCAGCTGACTACTGTTCCTAGTGTAAATAAGCCCTAGCTCCAAATCCTGATTATGAATGAAGAAGCTTGATTTTAGTGACCAGAAGCATGTAGAATGAGATACTATCTCCACAAACAGCCCAAGTACCCTCCCCTGGCAGGCTTCTTTGATAGTTGCCTTCTACCAAACAGCAGTATGAGCCCACCAGCAGGAAATCCAGGTCTTTTTTCTCAGTCCTGTCCCTCTACCTTCACTCCCGGACACTGGCTGAATCCTTTTGTTCCCCAAATCCAGGACTTATGGCATCTTCCTCTAATAACGGAATTGTAAAGCGCTAAGGAGCTGACCAAACCTACTGCCAATGAAGACAGGGAAAAGACATTCTCAGTATGACTGTTGTGAGGATGCATTGCAGAAATAAGGATATGGATTAATCATATTTCCACCCTGATGAATTTTGTCTGAAAGGGCTAAAAGCACATATCTTATTTGGAGTAATTGCCTACTGCCCTCAGGGTAAATCCTGATGCAAATCTTCAGGCTGTCGGAGCACACAAAACTTCTCACTACTAAAAACAAAAACAAAGTTAGCCCACAGCTGTAAGTGATGACTTTTTATTTTAGGCCAAAAAATAAAAATCCCAAAAACATTCCACTATTGCAGTTTGTAAAATTTTCACCGTTTCCAGTGGAAACAGTTCACAAGTCAGAACTCAAGATTTAAAACAACATTGTGCAAAATAGTACTGGCATAACTACACATAGCAAAGACTAGTGTAAATCAAGAATTCCATTGAAATTAGAGCTGCTCCAGTTTTACACCAGTGTACATCATCTCAGAATAGGCCCTTTTTGCAGAACATCCCTGAAATTCCCCTTGCTTATAAAAATATCCTTACATGCAACAAGTAACTGATCAGTACAACATACACAAGAACACCTCCACAAGTTTATCACAGTGTAACAGAGGAAAACGTATCAGCCAATTTCATACAAAGACAAATCTAATGGCAGTTTTGGACAGCCCTTGACTGCTACCCTCAAAAATTGCACATTTCAATAAATCAAAGATAGTTTAGAATAAAGCCAAGCACTAGTCTCCTTTAACTATCAATACTCTGACAATTAGGGTGGATGAGGTGTCCAGTGAGGGTTTTTATTTTATTTTTTTTTTTAGCTTACTAGATTTTCCAAGAGAGCTGTTTCAAAATGAATCTGTATAAGAAACGTAACTTCCAGTGTTTTCAGGCCACGTCCTCTTCTGCAACTCAGATAGACCTGTCAACACTACAGAAGTCTCTGTAGTCAAATACAAATCCCAGTGAAAAACTATTAAGCAAAGACCATACCTAACTATTTACTGATGACATGCAATGAATTAAGAAAGCAGTAACAGGACTCCATTTACATTTGGAGCATTCAGAAAGACTGTTGCAGTTCAGTTGGGATACAGGACTGGAACTTCAAACACTCATAAATAGTTAGCATTCTCTCCCGCTTTGACATGCAAAGTTACAGTTTCAAAACAATGCATCTAGGTCATTCCTTATCTAAGCAAAACGCCAAGAGCAGAACTGATTCCCAAAGTTGTTGAACACTCACAAATTCATGTCAATAAAATATACAGGTACATCTAGCAATTAACAGTCATTCTGTTTTCCTGTATACCCAGATTTAGAAAAACAATTTCATATGAACTCTTTGATCGTAATCAATTCTATATAGCACTTTCCACCCCCTCAGTTAGGAAAGGTGAACATTCCATTACCTTTTGTAAGAGCTAAATTTTTTGTTTTAATACATACTAACCTGTTTGGGGTCTAAGCCACCACAACATCTCTAGGCTATGACATTTGATGAAGGGCACTTAAACTATAGAATTATATGGAGAAAGCACAGTCCTGACATTCTTAGGTGTTTGGATGCTTATATATCAAGGGTCTTTTTTGCAGGTTATATTAATTTCATGAGAACAAGAATGTCATACAAGCTTTGCTTTGAAGATATTTATATTAAAAGTATGCATCAGTTCTGGTGAGGAAAGGTCTGCAGGTCTGTCCATAAAAAAAAAAATATTACAAATATCAAACCATACAGTTTAAAGAAACAGACCTATGCAGACTGTGTGCGTGTGCACATGAGACAAATGGAAATCAAAAATATGGAAAAATCAGTACTGCTGGGTGACTTCTAACTGCAAGTTATTGGTGTCTTTCTATGTATTTTCCTCACCCTCTTTCAGTTTCACGGAGAAGCTGTCAGGTATTCAGCAAGGGAACATTCAGCAAGGAAACACAGGTGTCACTGGCAGTGAGTTATTGTGAAGATATCAGTGAGCATTTCAGAGATGGTGGGGAGAGAATAGATCATATTTCAGCAAGGAATTACTGCCATGCCACTGAATTCTATTAAACTCAATAAGCAACAAGAAGTTAGGCCTGAGAGACAAGAAAGGTTAATGGTGACCGTTTTTCCATTTTTTCCTCACTACCAATGTTTTTTCTTAAAGTCACATGTCCCTTGTTTCAAAAGTTTTCTTACCAACTAATAACTCTTTGAGTATCACGATCAGAAGCAATAAGCTTTACATATGGTAGAACTAAGAATTTTCAAATATATCTGCTAATAGGTGTATAATGTTAATATTTAAAACATTTCCAGATATTACAGCAATAAAATGATGCAAGTACCTATTTTTAAAAGCTTTTTTCTTCCCAAAAGGCTCAGCTTCAGTGCCCTTCAACAATCTCAAACTCTCAATTTCAGTAAACTGTACTTTAGAACAAACCAAAAAATAGCCCTGAGAGTAAACATACTTTTTAAGAGCTGATTTACATAAAACAATATCAAACACAGCAATCACTTATTCCATGGTATGCAATATTTAATTTTCACTCCCTTTTTTGTCACTTAGGATATGCACATGAGAACATACTCCTTCCAAGGTATATGTAACTCGAGCATTATTTTTTACTTTCCCACGTACTTGCATTTGTTGCTACAGGACTACAGCACCAACCAAGGAAAGGATAGCTGAAGCACATTAAGGTTTAACAAAATTCCTCTTCCCTTGTGCCTTGAGTTTTTAAAAGGAAGAGTCCAATAGTCATAGCTGCCAGCATGGACCGTCATTACAACAACAACCTCCTGCCTCGTGAATTACGTAGAATTTACAACGGGAGGAACAGCATTTAGTGCATCTCAAAAAATTAACTGTCAGTGTTACTGAACACTGCCATCAGCCTTTAAGTGTGGCTAGAAGTGTGAAATATCACGAAAACAGGGTATCAAGTGTGTCAAGTTGTATGTAAAAATAGACCTTCAAGTTTTTTAAGCTACAAAGTAGGTAATCAAGGAACTGACTAGGTCTATGCATAGTTAGGATTTAAAGTATGCTAAAAGAACTTGAACTCTTTCAGTAAAACTGTGCTTGAGCAACGCAAGGGTCAACCCCCCATAAAACTGAATATCCCAACTCTCTATACAAGAGGTTTTTAAAAAGTTCTATACCCTCTCAAAATTATTTTGAAATTGATTTAAATACTTTACCTTGCAGCTCTGCTATGGCACAAGACAGCATATATGAAGTTTAAGGCTAATTTTTGTGTGCATACATGTAAAAGCTGGTCTTGAAACAAGAGCTGTTGTATTTTCTTAATTCTGTGTCTTTAGTGTGGATTCACATTAAAGTAAAGCTGCCACAGCAATCAATAGAGTCCTGTACATTAAAAAAAAAAAATGAACATTGTCCTGAATCCAATTTGTTTTTATAAAAAGCAAAGTCCTCATACATTTATATTTGTTGTTTTTTCTTTTATCAGAGCAGCTCACTGATTTATACAGTACATTGTCTGATAATATACAATATAAACTACTGAAGAGATGCTCGAGTACTACAACAAGTGGAAAAAAAGTCCCAGGTTAAGAAAGCCCACTGCTATTTGGGAGAATCACTCTGATGAAAACAAACATCAGAACGCAGTTTTGGTGAAATCAGTTAAGTCTCAAGGCTGCAATAAAGGCTATATGTTAACTTTAGCCCTTGGTTCTTAACCATTCAGTTAAGATCTCCTGATAAAACACTATGCATTTTGACGTTGATGGAGAAGCTCTTTACATGCTACTGCTACAGAAACAGAAAACAGACTTACAAGAACTTCCTTCACCTGAATGATCCCATCTTCCATGAATCCAGTCATACCAGCTTTAAACAACCTATCTAAAGCAGTATATCTTAGACTTCAAATTTCACTGTAACTGTTTCAGAAGAAACTGGTTAATATCCACAAAACCTAGAAAAGAATTATCAACCAGTCATATTATACAAATTTGATGCACAAAGCCACTTAATTTAAAACCCTCTCCCTCAACAACTTCTTCAGTGTAAATCAGAGCTGTTACTTCAAAACAGAGCTCGTTAGTCCCATGTGCATACACCTATCTATTTTAATGGGAAGAAAGATGGCAAATCAAATTCTGCTCATTTACTAATTTAACAGATCTAATATTTTAATACTTCCTGGCACATTTTTCATTTGCTGAACTTTTGCATGTTTTAAAGAGGGGCTCAATCCACCCTGAATGCAGGACTTGTATAGGGCAGTGTGATTTACACTTACTTGCTCAGTAAAGTTTACTGCTATCAGACAGCTATTTACGTGGGATTTACAGGAACGGTAAGTGTGCATCAAAACTATGACTATTATCTGCAAAGGTATGCAGGTAACATTTTTCTCCAAGTGAAATGTTTGCAACCAAATTTAGCATATTGAGCACTGAACAAAGTTGTTATATTTGCAGAATAATTTCTAAATATATATAATTAAGGGGGGCTGAGTCTGCAAATCAGCCATGGAAGCATTGTATATGAAAGTCAGTGAGAACTGCTCATGTGTAACAGAACCAATATTCAGACCCACACAGTATCCACAGTGACGTTAATTTGAAATTACTGAATCTACCTCTGTAAAAGAGGCCACAAGACAAACATTTTATAAGTTGATATGACACTGGTATTCAAGTCACTGCAGTTTTTTGCATATCTATATTGTATTTACTCAAACCCAAGTAATACACTCTAGGAACACAAAAGAAACCTCACTGAAGTTCCTGACCAGCTTCCATTTGAAATGGTCCTTTCCCCCATCTTTTATTATAACTTCAAAGGATCCATAAACTGGTGCATATGAGGACAGACAAGGTGTCAAAAAAAAAGAAATCCTGTTTTACATGCCAGCCTATATTTCAAGTCAAAAAAGGGAGAATGTATCTGCCACTGTAAACTGCTATATAATGGATGCCAAGGCTGACAAGCCATCACCTTCAAGGACACACAAAACAACACCATGACAAAAGAGAGGAAATCATGCACGGGTATTTCAGTATTATGTGGCTAGGATCTATAATACAGTGATGAGTCACAACAGAGCAAGTTTGTGCCAAGAGTGATTAAAAACTCGGGCTGACTAACTCTGTAAGTAGCCAAGCAAACCTGGAAGAGGCAAGTGGCATATTTTCTGGAAGAATGGGAACAGGAGAATAACATGTCTTTTCCTACCCCTGCACAAAAATTCTATGGACAAATGGAACTTTACTGGGACAAGTGCTTTAAAATGCAATTTTCCAGCCAATAAACCAACACCAACAGGAACTGGGTGAAGGAAGGAGTTTTAAGAATGTGACTTACCGGAAGCACAAACTTACAGTATCAACAAAAGAAGTACACTACGTACTAACACTGCTTTTTGGATACTCCTCTGTTTTTAGAATTTTCAAACACATTAACTTGTCTTATTTTGTTTAGGGTTGAGACTGTTCAGCAAGGTCACATAATTTGAGACTGCTGAAATACTTCAGCAATCCTTTGGTCCCAGCAGCTGTAAAACAGCCAAGTAAAAAGAATCTTCCCTACTAAAAAAAAAAAAAAGTGGTGGTGGGGGGAATTGTCACCAGAAAAGTGTCTTTTAAACGTGATCTGCTACACACCAGAAAAAGGCAAATTTTTGTTATAAAATACACATTTTCATACAAAAGACATCTTGCAAAACCATTTGGTTGCCCCTCCCTCTGCAGGTTACAATGGTAAAATGGGGTCAGCTGGTTGGTCTTGAGATTTTTCTTTTAATGGAAAAAAGTCAAAGGACACACAGCATCACAACAACTGGTCCTTTAAATGGCAAAGGATTATGACAGTTTGTTTTCACCAGTGTTTAAAAAAAGCAGGCGAGAAACAGAACTGGAGTCTTCATAAGCAGAAAGTGCAACAGAGCATCAGCTGCTGCATCATCCTGAACTTCTCAATGTGCTACCAAACTGTCAATTATACAAACAGTTCAATTATGACAGTGCCATAAGTTGTTAAAACAATGCAAATAGTGTGATCAGAAAGATCCAGTCAACTGGTTCCAATTTTTCCCAGTAGTTGCCCAGAAAAACATCAAAGACAACCTGAAACTACCCTTCAGCTTCCTCAATATGTCCTGATTGCTGGAGTATAGAGGTCTGTGGTATTACTGTACTTGTTCCACGAGAGATCCTGTCTTGATCCGTGTTTGCAGACAATGAAGCCATAGAAATGGGCTGTAACAAACTGGGTGTCACGCCGGAGGAGACAGTCAGGCTGTGTGTAGTGCCCTTGAGTGTAAGATCCTGTGTGGGAAGAAGTGGCTTGAGGATGCTGACAAGACAGAAAGCAGAGCCACTTTTAGGAATGAAATTCACTTTGTTCTTGTCAGGACAGTAGAAGGCTGGAATTTCATGCAATGGCTTTGGCCTAGAAATAAAATATACACAATAGTTTTAAAACAACATTGAACAATCAAATTCTGTTAATGGCAGGTATGCGTAATACTGAACATGTCACCAGAGACAAGCTTAGGTTTAAACCTGAAGTTTTCAGCTAGTCAAGGTTGTCTTAATGACACTCCTGCCACATGGCAAATGGCAATCTGGCTTAAACTGCTTGTTTACTTTTACTATAAGATAAACAGCATTTTCTTAGAGCAGCACGTCTCCAAAATCTAGATTTGCAGTCTTCATGTTTTAGATCACAAACCCTGGCCATGAACTGTCCTATCCAATATATGAGAAAGTACTCTCAATCACATTCTCTTTCACAACCCAACAAGTTCCCCCCTGTGCACACAGACATATTATATACTGCAAGCCTTGTGAAAGAAAGCTAGCATAGCAATGTTTCTAATATTGCATATCTCAGAGTTGTTCATGATCATATGGGATCCTCTTTTCACAAGACTTCTGCCTCCTTTGGATGGTTCATCTGTGTGTGGCCTTGATCTCCATAAAAGATGAACCCACATTACTTAAAAACCTCAATGGAGAGAGTAAAATGCAGTATGCTCAAAGAGGCATTCATGATCAAGTACCTATAACCTCGGAATGAAACACGGAACACACATTTAGATCCTGACTTGCAGTTTCGCAACCTCAGAAGCATGCTTTATAGAAGATAGAGCTGAAAGGGAAATCCTGGACAGAAGAGGAATGGCTTCTGCATCTGCCTGTAACCCTGCAATATAAGTCTACTATGCTAGTCAAATTCTACTTTAAGACCAACCTACAGGAATCTGTTCCAAAGCCTCTCTTTCCTGATGGAAAATAACCATCAGAACTTTATACTCATTCATGTTGCCAGCATTGTCCTTTAGCCTACGACCTACCCTTCTCTTCCAAGTGTTTTTAAGAAAGCCATATCCACCTCTACCTTCATCCTACCAGGCCAATCAAGCTTAATAGAATTCAGTCTCATTTATATTTTTTTTTCCAGTTGAAAATCCTGTAAACTTCAAACAGAAATCATGTTAAATGAAAGTTGAGCTTTAAGCAGTTGCATTCACGTATTCCACATGTGTGTGGAATGCAAGTACCAGATGCGAGAAAGATTTTCACGAGACTCCAGTATCTAAGAATTGCCATAGTTAGATAACTTCTGTAGAAGCCTGTTTTACTCTACAGCATTGTAGCAGAGACATCCAAAAAGAAATGCAAATTCAAGTCAAATCATAAGAGAGTATGTTCTTAAAGTGAAGACTATCTAATCTGTTGGCAACATAGCTTGCACACTAAAATAGAGACAGGTAACTTAAGTTACTTTCCACATTGCTATGGAAAGCCCATACTGACCTCTCAAAAATCTATCTGCACGGACCAGAGGTGGAAAATACACAAAGGCAGCTTTAATTTTTTTTCTTTAAACTACTTGTACTAAATGGCATTGTTGAGATAACATGGGCATAAGAGAACTGCAGGTAAATTATACTCCCTGTGTGATGAAATGAAATTTTTAACTACAGGTTAAGATTCTTGCATCAAAGTGACATAAGGGTATAAAAATTCAACTGAAAATAAACACAAAATATTCCCAAATGACAAAAGCTGGCTTTTTCAGACAACCAAAGCATCAAGTATTCAGGGTCAAATTCACTTCTCTGTCACTAACAATTTCACATCTACATCTACGTGGCTGAAAAGAACATAGTCTTCAGAATTTAGATTACTGGATGGCTATGCCTCACAAACCATAATGAACACAGTTTGACCTTCAGTGCCTAAACTGGATTTGCAATGGTGGCAATCACAAGCATTTTTGAAGCTGCAAATGACAAATACTCTGAATATTGATAAACATGGAAGCCACCAGGCTACAGCTAATTTTCAGGTGGAATTCATACTGCAGGGTGCACTCATCAACTTATCTTATGCCTCCCCTCCTTATTTGGGCTGTTATTGTTTGCCATAGCAAGACAAACCATCCCCATATCAATATTTCTGTTGATCTTTACACTTCTGCTCTATGTAAAGTGACACTACTCAAAAACACAACATCTGTTTCGTTAGTGACATCTCCCACTGTGTAAGAGCTGAAGTCAACCTTCTGCCTGTTTTAGTAGCTGAAACGAACAAGTTCTGATGGTGATACACCTGTAGAGTTATGCATGAACTGGAACAAAGTTCAGGTTCTTGTCGCTACAGAGGACACAAAGGTGGTCACCAAATACAAGCGATTTCTTGATACACTGCTTCTTGCATTGTTCCTCATGCTTTAAATTAGACATCAGAGCACATGCCTTTATAGTATTTTATGTAGCATTACTGCTCAGCTGCTCATGACACCCATTCACTTTTCAGAGCTATAAATTGAGACCTCAGTCACGAGGATCATCTCCACTTGACATTAAACAAAAGTATTTAATCTGCAGTATGCATTTGGTTTAGGAATTTATTATCAATTAACAAATCATCAAATCAACAACATTAAAAAAATAATCTAATGACAAATCAGCAGAGAGGAAAAGTTTTAGAACAACTTCAGTAACTCAGCCTAGTTGTGATGCAATTCCCTATAAAAGACAATGCTGGGCATAACCCAATTCTTCTTAATGACAACCTCGGGGGAAGGAGGACAGGGGACAGCGGGGCTAATGTATTAGTGTCTCACAAAACAAAGGGAGAAGCCTTTCCAAAGAAAAGGCTACTCACAGACCTCTTTCAGGAATGGCTTTATAAACCATACTGTTTGGTTTCCAAAATGCACAGCATTCCTAGCACTGAGCAGCTTCAGTATGAAACCTGGAGGTTCACAGATCTTATGAAGTATTCATTTAGGTTTTAACAAATATAAACAGAACATTTTTCTTTAGGATTATAACTATATCTCATGACTGATCTGTAGCTTCTCACTTCCATCATCTCCAGGCTTACAGAGGTAGGAATTTTATTTATACATATATTCCTTCCTTGTAAGGTGTGGGTTGTTTGTTGTTGTTGTTGTTGTTGTTGTTTTAAAGAGTTGGAATCTGTGCGGGAAAAGAAACAGATGGTCTACAAACAAATTGGTAGCAAAATGAATACTGGGAGTCAGCCCGTTCAGTTTCTCTACAGATGTTCCTTGTGATATGCACAAAGGTCAGCCTGACAGTAAACACGTTCTGTCTGACAAATCAGTGGGAAATGGCAGCAACTGCAAGTTCACCTCCCAGCCTGGCTGCAGACCTGGCAACACTGAGAGAAGGCTCAAATGCAGCTAGTGGACAAGTGCTTGATGCGAGAACAAGTTTCAAGCTGGTCTTGGGACAGAGTTCATGGTCTCTTTTGAGAAGGAGGAAAGGATGGGCTCTAATCCAAAACCTACACCAACACAAGTAACAGATTCTCAGACTGTGCCTGAGCTGGGCTCAGAGTTGGATCTCAGAGGCAGAGTTCAGGCACCATTACATAAGGGACAGTCTTAGTAGGGGCCTGGGAGCTGTGGAAACAACATCGTTCAGCACCTGATCGACTTTATAAATTTGGTGGAAAAGATGATGGAGGAGGAAGACAGATGGTATTACCCTGCCAAAAACATAGCAGAGATACTACTAGCCTAAAGGAAGCAGAATAAATCGGCCTGTGCACAAGTTTCACAGGCATGGTCAGATGCCTGGCAGGAATGACAAGTGTCTACATTAAGGTGGAACAGTTTCCTGGGATCTAATATTGAGATCTGGGGAGGGCATCCAGTAATACAGCACTACCTCAACCTACGTTTGAGTCTTTACTGTAAGAGGACTGAAAGGACTTAGCCTCAACTAATAACACTTCCCTGGGCTTTGGACAGTAGGATATAAAAAAAAATAGACACCTCATTCTGCAAGAGCCTGCTTGGGTTCAGCAAGGTGCCGCTGACCCACAACTAACAAGCTGTGACATAACCTAGCTGATGCACCTGCATTACAGCTTCTTAGTAAATCTCCCTGTGCCTGATTATTTGAGTTCCTCCCCCACTTACATTTGCCAAGTCTTCTCAAGTTATGCTGGTTTGGCCATTAAAAAAAATGGTTGGAATGAAACTGGCCCTTGAGTTTTAAAATGGCCAGTGTGTAAGTAATTTTTTTCAGACTAATTCTGAAAACTAAGAAGGGAGAAGATTATACAAGTAAAATTAGCAGAAGCCTAAGCCACCAGCTGTAAAAATAATCTTAAAAAAACTAAACAGTATGACAAGGTTTTGATTTTAACACACATTTCCAGCAATATGATACATACATATATAACAGTATACAGTCACACAAAAACATAGACCAGGCTATCTATTAGCATGGTTTTAGTAATTGGGCTAATAATTTTGATCTGACACAAAAAAAATCAATAAACCAATGGGTAACTCTGAATATTAAATGTTATTTCTTATGTAGTAAAGATCGACTTACAAGCTTTCCTCAAAGACTTTCACCTTTTCACAGCCCTCTGGTGGTTCACGCTTGAACATGTAGCTGTTGTTGGGTTTTGGTGAGGTAGCATATTTCGGCAAGGGAGAATTATTCCCATTCTCTGCAGAAACAGAGTAAATGATCACTAAACTATGTCACATTAAAAACTTAAGTACATCACTACAAAAACAATATAAAAGCTATAACTGTATCTAAAAATGCCCCTTAAACTGAAACCCACTTTGTTATCAATGTTATAAAATTAAGAAACATTTTCATTCATTTCAAAATCTTCGTTTGCAAATAAGCTTTCTTGAATCAATCCCTTTCCTCCTTTTCTTTTCCTTGTATCATACACAGGCTTCTCTGCAAACTGTTAATTCCTGGACATTTTCAGTTTTTAACTGCGGAAGCATATGCCTAAAAAAACACACACAAAAACAAAACAAAAACACACAGAACACGTTTCTGTTGAATTGTAAGAATCTGTTATATCTCAGAAGTTTTCCTGTAAAAATAAACAAACAAACAAACTTTTAGGAGTGCATGTACAAAAACTTGGAAGGTGCCCATTTTGTCTTGGATCATAAAAATCACGTGACAGAACCAACAGGTCTGATCTATTTTGCTGTTCCACCTGCCACTGTACACTCTTGCTTCCCTAGCTTGCTTAAAGTACTTGAAGAATATATTATTTAAAAACAAAAACTTGTGTGGGAAGCACATTCCTCACATATCTATCAAGCTTCAATTATGGAACACCAGATATGTGCACACACACAAGGTATTTGGAGCAATTTGGAATAAACAGATCATTTACAAAGAAAACAATGTTTTACTAGTTCTCCATTGATGTGGGAAATAACAGCCTTCTGTTAACTACATGTTCACCTACATAGTGATGAGTTGAGCATTTAAAGTTACACAGTACCTTTATCTCTGGAGTCAGCAAGAAGATCATCTGTAGAACATGGACTTTCCTCACTGCCCTCATTAGAAATGGTAAGAAATGAGGTTGGTGATACTGACTGGGAACGACTGCTATTGTTACTACCCCTGTCCGCTCCACCAGGCGTTTGGGTATCAATGCTGCGAGTACTACTACTACGTTGAACCAATGGAGGTGGCGCACGGTGCCCATCTGGAATATCTTGAGGCTGTTAAAATAAAGGGTATCAGTTGGCTGCTCTGATCTGCTTAGTAACTTCTTTAAACCCAGTAGTGCTGAGGGATTTTTCTTCCTGTTTCATAAAACCGAAGTAGAAAATTTTATTCATTACACAAGACTCCAACAGAGATAAAATAAGTCAAGCTTGGAAACAAAGAACAACAGTTCTCTAGACTTCATAGAATCACAGAAATGTTGAGGTTGGAAGTGACCTCTTGAGATCATCTAGTCCAACCCCTCCGCTCAAGCGGAGGCAACTAGAGCAGGCTGCCCAGTGTCCAGTCAGGTTCTGACCATCTCCACAACCTCTGCTCAGAACACACAGATCAAATGTCACGTTTTTTAATTTGTTCCCACTGCCTCTTCTCCTGCTAGTGAGCACTACTGAGAAGGGTGTTGCTCCCTCTTTATTCCTTCCCATCAGATATTTATACACCTGGAGAAAAGAAAAGTCAGGGCGACCTTATCAAAGCTGAACAGTAACGGTTCTCTAAGCCTCTGCTCACATGAAAGATATTCCAGTCCCTTAACTGTCCTCATGGCCCATATTTCTCATACTTTATCAGCAAATTTACCTCTATAAAAATACCTAAAAATAAAATGAAAACGAAGAATGGTTAAGTTACACTTCAGCTGGGATGGAGATGCTTCTTCAGCATGGGCAAAGGGAAGAAAGTCATTACAGAATCTCTAAAAGCAGATCTTTTATCTTTTTCTGTTTCGCTGAGGTTTCTTACTTTACTGGAAGCAATTAAATCACAGTAATCATAATGGAAAAAATCTTTAGATTCAAGTTTTAACTCCTCTTTTTGCTTTCCATAAGACTTTTCAAATAAATTCATCTGGAATTTTGCTTTCCTAATAAATTTAACTCAAAAACTGAAAAATAAAGCTTATAACTTCAGAGCAAAAATAAAATAATTATAGAAAGCAATCATGGTAGCAGATACATACAACAAGCTGTTCTTCTTTTTCTCCTGTCTCCTTTATTATTATCTCAATCTCTTGATTCAGTCCTTCTACACTGTTTCGGAATCGTGATCCTGTTGATTTGTTAATAGGTATCACAGGAACAAGAGCGCTCTTTGGGATTGGAGCCTGAAGAACCAGAGACAGTGAGAAAGCAACGTAGATTTACTTAAATAACATAGTTATTACTTCTACTCAAAAGTGATCCTTTAAACAGAACATATCTCCTCCCCAGTATCAAGGACTTACAAGAAACTATAGTGATTGTGTTAAAATGGATGCCTTACTGTAGACACAAACATTCTGAATTTTTTTTCAAATCCAATTTCTAGCAGGAAAAGCTTTCAGTCTAGTCTCAAAATTTCCCTTTGATATGGTCTGCCTCCAGCTCTGTGTTCCTTTGCAAGTGAAAATTTAACAGTGAACATTCAAACACAGGTAACTGAAGCCTTTAAAATATATTCCCATTCCTTTTGATGTGAGCTGCACCATAATTTCGCTTCCTTCTCCACTGGATTTACCACTTGTAATTTCATTAAAAATATGTTTTAACAGAAGCCTGCTGTCACCTACAGTACCATGACAAGCACAGAAAGAAAAATTATTCCACAAATGCAAGATTGCACCACACTAGAGATGAAGACCTGAAGTAGTCTCCTCTTAGTTCAGACCAGTCAGTTCTCAGAAAGACTGTACATTCCCAGATTTCTCAAAACATTGATCAAATAAAGGAAAGATTTCTAGCATGTTGTACTGTGTCCTACTAATGAAAAACTCCTGCACTTTTTTTTAAAACATGAATTCTTTTCCTGAGTACATCTACCTCGTTTACACACAGCAGCGTTGAGCAACATCAGTGTGTTTCAATGTGTTACAAACAGCATGCATTATTGTTCTAATAAACAAAGATGTTGAATAGGCAGTTGCAAATGTATATACTATAAATCAACCACAACTGAATTCTGTATAATTCAGTACTTTCAAAAGTACTGTTGACTATTACAGTACAAAGTTTAGGAGCTTTATGATGTTAAAAGAGACTGATTACTTTGAAAACATTATTTTTGTACACATATAAGACTGATCTACTAGTATGGGACGAGTACAAATATTTTGGAAATTTTACAGTTGCTGCTTCCCAACTTCTCACCAAATATGTGAAACTCTCTGGCAGAGTCCTGTTCTTCTCTGGCTCCACAGAAAAGGACTTATTTTTTGATAATTACTGCACTTAGTTTTTAAGGCAGCCACTGCAATAGCTATAGAGGCTTCCCCCCCATTCTCCCCCATGCACTACATATAATTGGCTAGCTATGCCATTGTTAAGCTCTTAAACACACAGGACCTATTTGTACCATGAGTTACTAGCTTCCTGATCATTTACAGGAAGACTTAAACAGGTCCTGATTCTTCAGAAGAACCTGGCATCACTATCACAAAAGCTTGACAGTGTAAGACCCCTGAAAAGTTTCCTGGTATAACTGCATCACAGGACAGGCTGGATACTCTTCAGGATAAAACATTCTACTACTGAATCTTCTCACCAAAAGATATGTCCAGTGAAAAAGACAGTGTACTCTGAATGTGGCAAAGCATACTGAGATAGTAACTATATTAAGTGAGAATAAGAGGATGACAAAACAATTTAGGAAGACTTTCACAGAAAGGATAGAATCCCAAGCCCAAATGTTAATACATAGTTGATTCAGAATAAAGATTAACATTCTAAAATTGAGTGATTCAAAGCACACACAAAAATTCCACTCTCAGAAAGCATGTTACTGAAGTTTTCAAAAGCCCCTTTTGGTACACCACAGTTTAAGCTTTCCCATAGTCTCCATTGGCATCTTCCCTGTTTAAAATCATGCTACCCAGAACACATTAGAAGATTCTACCCTAAATTTCAACACAAACTCTTGATTACATAGGGCACTACCACAGATGATGTAATGCTTCCTGCAGACACTTATTTCAACTCAAAGAGACATATAACACTTCAAAAAAAGTCACAGTAAAACTCCTGTGTAAAATTCCTCAACAGCCACTTATGCTGTGATTGAGAACGTCTCTACCGGTTGAAGAAAGGTAGCATTCTCACCTGTCTTCAAAGCTTTTTTTTTTTTTTTCCTTCCCTTTAAGTAACAGGACTGCACATAGACAGACACCAAAGCACTGTGACATGACATGTCAATTCTCAAAAAACATGTAAAATTTGTGTGGCAGGAAGACTACCTTAGGGAAATGAATGTAAACATGAGTTCTAAATGCAGGTATGCATCATTATGCAGACTTATTCTCACAGTCACTGATCTCTAAGATAGGAAAATCACTCAGTTATATTGGTTTTGCTTTACTGAAACATTAGGATAGCTATAAAAAGGGATTTGCACAAGGACTGCAAAAACTTCTCTTCAGGAAATGCTTGTGACTCATTTATGTCAACAAAAATTCAACATTCTTAGAATGGCCAAACTTGGAAAGACATTGAAAAGTCTTGCCTGAAGATGAAGAAGAGAAAATAGAAGACACTGAAGAAGAGCACAAAAAAAGTCTGAGATTGCACCCCTGCTAATTCTGTTCCAAACAAAGCCTTGGATCAACAATAATACAGGTATATCAGTCCAGGCACTGAAGACTGATTATGCACCCAGTTATTTCATTTAGAAATTCTTAAGACAAACTGAACTTGTTCATAAGTAGAAAGCAGAATGGAAGCATGTTAGAGTGTCTAGGATCTCAGCAGCCATTAGCAAAATCTGGGAATTCTCCAGCATTTAATCATGATTGCCTACCACAAATTCCTAGAACCACAGCTCTATTTGAAGAGCTCAAAGTAGAAAAGCACAAATTGCTCAAGAATAGGTCACTGTGGTTTGACACGTTTCACTTCCAAAAGAAATATTCTGTCCATGACTGAAGGTGAGTTGTTAACCTGGAGTGCCAAAGAGTAGAAACAGAAGGAGGCACCACTACAGGGGTAGAACAACCAGCCTCAGAAAAACTTTCATACTAGAAATACTGCCTTCATAAAGGTCTGCATGGAGCTGGCCTGTGACATACAGGAATAGGCTACTAACACAAGGATGCTTTTGACTACTCTCACCTGCAGATTTTGGAACACACAAAACCAAACAAGGTGTCAAACACAGGATAACAATTATAGCACTTACATATTAATGTCCTGTCTGGGAGTTTTGGTGCAGAACAGAATTCTGAAACTTATGGGTAGGGCATAAACCCATGAGATACAAAACATGGATGATGACAACTCTGGATTGTTCACAGGCATTTTAGAAAAATGCCCTAACCTCTTCCAATTTTTCCAACAAGCAACAGAACTTGAAATAGAATCCAAGGTCTTTTGATATTTTCATATATTAACATCAAACGGCCTTGAGGTTGAATGATGCATCGTGGTAATTCCACTCTAAAAATTAAATGTTCTACTTATCTAAGATAAGAGAGTGAAACAAAAAAAAAAATCCACTGCAAACTATGTGAAGTTGGTCTCAATATTAGTGGTTGGTTAGGATCAACCTATTGGTAAGACACTGTGGAAACATGCTTCCCAGGAAAGTGAAAGGGGGGCTTGATAGTTAACACCAAGTAACAGCATAACTTCAGCCAAGTACACTGAGGAAAAAGTATTATTTTTAAAGACCTAATCTACTTATTTTTCTATCTAGCCTCATTTCTAGTTTCTGCATTACATTAGTACTAAGGAAAGAGTCAAACCAATGGGATCTTTTTTTTCTTAAAAACAAACCAAAAAAAACAAGAACAAAAACAAACAAGAAACCCACAGATTTACTACCACGTAATAAATTCAAAATCCAACATTCTCAGAAGCATCTTGAGATCACCTGAGGAAGCTACAACCTTTGTGCAAACACCTCTTCCTGTAAAAAGACGTGGAATAAAACACAGTTGGCATTAAGGAAAAAAAGCAACACAAAAAGAAACCAAAAAAACATTCAATTGTTTTTGGGAGAAAAAAAAAAAAAAGAACAGTCAGCAACAAAAACTTAAGTTTACCACCAACTATTGCCTTATTCTGAGTAGGGAGATAGGAATATGTAAAAAGCTTAATCCATGAAGACTGCATGGATTTCTTTCTCCAAGAAAAAAAAAAAAACATAGAAGAAGCACAGCTAAACACTCAGAGGCTTAGGTGGTAAGAACCACTAAAAATCTTGGTAAAACTCAAGAAATTGTGGGAAAGCTTAAGTGTTTATTTGCAGGGAAGAAGAAATGAAATAGATTTACTGGAATTACTTCTTTTAGTTTTAACTAGAAGAGCAAGTCATCTCCAAAAGGTTAGAGTCTATGTGGTCTCTGTGAAGGGACTACCAAAGTGACGTCCTAACACTGTTTCTCAGTCTTATCAGGAATCCAATTCCTTGAACTCAGAAATCTTTGTATGACCCTATAGAATCAACAACTGCAAATTTTCTTCAAGGTGGAAATGTAAAAAAAAAATTCTAAATATTCTAATCACTAACTGCAAGTGTTTCTACATAGTCCTTCCCACAAATCCTAAAGGAACTGAGCTGCTGCCAGAAATTCCAGTTTAGCAGTTCCCTAGAAAAGAACCAGAAAGCCTAGCAACTTTGCCCTTGAAGCCTGCAGTTACAGATTTTCACTCTGACTTAGAAAGCTGACTATAAATTCCATTAATCTAACCCTTCGCTTACTCTTTTTGAAGATTTCTGTAGCTTCCCCCCTTTGCAAGTGGCTTGTGACAGCTAGCACAAAATTTACCAAGAAAAACAATGGTTTGTTCTATAACACAATGCTGGAAAAGCTGCTTTGCCTCAGTTTATATTTTCACAAGCCCAAAAACTAATTATCCATTGTGCAATATTTTATTTAGGTATTTTAAAATTTGGTAGAATGTAAAAAAAAAACCTCCAAACAGTAGATGAAATTTCAAGAGCATAATAATGTCATTATGATGCCACAAATTTCTGCATATAGAATTTTTATTTGGTATTTTTCAGAGTTGTAGCATCTCTGTCCATTTTCAACATTAACTTAGAACAGCTAGAAGATTATCTACATTAGAGTCACAATAGCTTAGTAATCAGAAATCTATGGATTTGTGAACTACCAAGTGAAATCTGTTCAACAGCATGTAATTCTCCAATGTCAGTGAAGTGTCTACAAATGTCCCTCAGTTTTAATTTTTTGTTGCTGTTGTTGAAATGCCTCAATTCTCTACAAGTATAGAACAAATCTTCGGAGAAGTTTTACAGATTTGGATAAAATACCTGTATCAAGTATTCTGACCACCCACATATATATGTGTGTATATATATATAATTTATTTTTAAGCCTCTCACCAATTGTCAAACTCCCCCAAAAATCTCCAGATAGGAATTGGTTCATTTCTTCGTTTGTCTTCTTGGATTGTTCTGACTTAAGCTACAGCAATCACTAAGCTTAGCAGCGTGTTCTACTGCATCCGTACTTAAGCAAACCAGGTCAAAATGCAGGAATTTGTACCAGACAGTTTGCTTCAAATTCAAACTGTTCTCCTTCCTAGCTTCTAGGCTAATACCCTGCTACCCAGAAGAGCAGGAGAAAACAGCTTCTGTTTGAACATTTAAAGCATTTGAAGAATTCCTCAATTTTATCAAAAATATAATTCTAAAATACAATACTTTCTGGTAGCACAGAATTTGAACTAATAACAAATTGAATTCAAGATGCACTTATGTCCTGAAAATTCATGACCCTTGATTACATGAACTACAGCAGAAGTTAAGGTCTCAGAAAAAAAAATGTTACTGATTTTTATTCAAAACTAGGAGTTAAGAACAGTGGAAAAAAAAAAATCAAAACACTGTTCTACTTTCTTATTTCCAGTACTGAAGTATCATGGGTTCACTCAGACACCTGATTTGTATCCACAACAGAATCCGGGTCCTCAAGATTGTATGTATGGTTCTCCCTTCTACTTTTCATTTCGTCCTTTATCAGAACGGGTGAGCACCTGTAAAGTAGGACTTATGCTAATGTTGTGATAGTTTCTCTCCCTGACCTAAATTATTTCTGGAAGGACAGAAAGGATGCAGCCAAAGTACATAATTTATTAAAACAATGCTAGCTGCATTTTAGGAGCAATTGGGAACAGCTGAAGTACTTTCTCAATTTACAACACTGACAGTTTCATAATTTCTTTCGACTACATTGACTTGCACAACAATTATGAGGTACTTGATTTTGTAACTATTATACAAAAAGAAGTGTTATATCATAAATATACATTCATAAGATAGTGGAAAAAGAAAAATTTTCTTCTGAAAAAACGATCAAATTTTCCTATTGATTTTTTTTTAACTTACTCAAGCAAAACAGACCTGAAAAATGATTTGTGTGTCTAAAAGCATGTAATTTTTGGCCATCTGCTATCAACTCAGCTAGAAGTATTACCTCCCTGTGAACCTGACCTCAGTAAGTCTCAAGGTAAAACTACAACTGCATGCAGAACATGTGGTGCCTAACCCTTGCAATTTTTGAAATGATTACTACTCTTAGTCTCAAGGCATGATAAATTGCAGAAGATATGTCTTATGAAGGCTGAATGCAGCTATTAAGAGCATAAACGCTTTCAAGACAGTACATTAAAAAAGTTACCATCCTTGTGTCAGGTAACCTCTCTAAACCTGTTCATCATAGGATTAAACAACTGCTATAGTCAAGACAAAATGTGATGAACATTAACTACAATTTTGAGTCTGTACCATTTTACTGCCAGTTTGCTCCATGTCATATTCTACATGCAAATTCGTAATTGTTACAGCAACACTTAATGAAAAAGATAATCCATGGTTTTAGATTAAACTTATCTGTCATCCTTTTCAAGAGGCTACAAAATACACTAAGTGTTCTGCTTTAAGGAAGAATCTAACTATCTGAAATTCATGGAAAGAGAGTTCGGATCTAACCTAGCCAAGCAACAAAAAGATCCTGGACGCCATACACTCCAGGCAGAGGAAATGGACCTATTTCATAGTATTCACCTATACCTACAACATATTTAGAAGTCAACAGTATTTCTAAGTTCCCTTTAAGACAAATCACAACCTTGAAAGGATCTAAAAATAGTATTAGCTACCCAGTATGTCCCAAAAGAGCATAGCTTTACCTGATTATGGTTAATGGCTGCATGGTTACCATGAAATGGAGACTGTCTTTCTTTATCCCGATGATGCCTACTGCTGTGTTTGCTTCTCTGCAATTGTTGACGCAATTTTGCGATCTAAGAAATGAAAAATTCACATTAGATTTTACCAGATATATTTGGCTACACACACGGTTTCATTAATTTATTCTATCACTTAGCTAAAATTCTTCACTACCACAACTTTCATAATTACTGGTAGCACAAAATTAGGCTCAAGTTCATGCAAACTTAACATGTTAGCTACCATTTTAGCTCAATCCCAGAAGACATCTCTGAAGGTTTAATGAAAGCACTTGAAATATATAAAGTAGTTAGGCCACTCCGGGATTTCTTCCTCTGACAAAGAATGTTATCTGCATTTGATACTCCTCCCACCCCCCGCTTCAGTTTAAAAATTTTAATAGCCCTGCATTACTATAAGAAATCAATACCAAATGAACAGATAGCTCTTATTAAATAAAGGTTGGGCTTTGTGGAAAATAAAACAGTACAATATTCACACCTTCCTGAAAATTCACAGTAACAGTGCATGTCAGCAACAAGCTTAATCCAAATGTATCTCAAATAATAGCGCTCCTGACCTCCTTGAGTTGATCTGTGCTGCCCCATGATGCTGAACGTTTGTGTGAGCTTCTCTTCTTTTCTAAATATTCTTCAGCCCAGGCACTTTCGGTCTGCAGCAAGAACATTACAGATATTAAAAAAAAAAAAAAAAATCTACTTTCTGGAAGAATATTTTGAGACAAATTAGAAGAGAACTGTGTTAAGATTTGCTAGATTCAGAACTGTAAGCCAAAAGCAGTCACTGACTATAAACCATTCTAACGAGTAAAATATGAGCATGTGGAGGTGAAACTATGTATTCACAGACTTTCAGACCTACTCTAATACAGGAATATGCTAGTTTCCTTTCTACCTTACTGGAAATTGATAAGGCAGTATTAACAGGTAGATGAACTCTGAAGAACCAGTAGGACAGTTCTGAATTTTGGGGAGATGGTGTATATTATTACCTATGCAGATGCTGACCTTGTTACTTCTGATGCATTAGCAAGAGTAGTTCAGTAGGTGGGAAAGCATGCACCAGTGCAGCTTCAATACCATTTTCACACTCAGACTGAGAAAAAGGCAGGCACCTTTTCTGAGCACCACTCAGAACACCACTATTGCAAAGCAGGGAATCAATTAACACCTCAAAGGGCTTCAGGTTCAGAGTTGTCTCAGGCCACACAGAAAGCAACACACATAATATTAAGCTAATTATGCTAAACCAACAAAGGCATTACCATTTAATAAAGAAACATGCAAACATGTCCCAGTGAAAAGGTTCTGAGAAATTAGAAGTATCATTAAGACAAATTGTATTTAAAGTAACATAACACACAAACAAGCCTGTGATAATACTGCATGCTTTATGGACAAAGTTTGTATTCCCACCTAACCATGTCCAGAATGGCCTTCACAAGCAGTGAACTGTAAACCCTCCAAGATCAGGGATACTAGTATTTGTCAGGAATCTTCACACAGTCACAAGAAATGTGACTAATGAAGCAGAGAAAAGGATTTCTGGAAGCAGTTTACACAGTGAAGGAGACAGTGAATCCCTTTAAAGTCCCGTTGCCACAGTTCAGTTCTTAGCATGCAATAGATCCAGTGGTGATGTAGCTAACTCAGCCCTGGGAGTCACCAATACTTCATCTTCTTCTACAGATTGGAACTTTGATGACTTGAAAGCTTTCACATCTACTATCTGCAACAGTTGTTATTGTATTTGAGACTAACAGCTTACAAGCTAACCTTATTTATCCCATCTATTCCCAGAACACAGAAACTCATGAGGCCTTTGACAACGTAATCCCCACTTTGCAGGAAAAAATGAGGTGTAACTTTGAACATATAGGTTGCAATTCCCTTTAACTTCAGCTACAGGTGTAAGTTTCACTTAAATGAAACCTCCATGATCAGTAGTTTTTCTTCATCACCATTCCAAATCAAAAACGCACTAGGACAAATCTGAATAATAAAGTTAGTAGTATTGCTTAGAATTCCCTATTTCATAGCAAAATTAGTTTTTTGTTTTTTTTTTCAGAAAAGCCGTCAGCATCATCATCCTTTCAATTTTTTTATATCCCATACACACTTTCAAACTTTAGAAACTTAAAAGTTAAGATAGAATAATTGATAAATCCTGTATCTGAATTCATCACACTAGCAAAAACCCCTGGTCTAGTCAATTCCCAAATGTCAAACTGGAGTCTTATCCTATCCTCTAATTCCTGGAACAATAAGTTTTGGCCAATGATTCTAAATTCCCGACTCAGTACAACTATTACACTTGCCTACAGGAATCTCATTAACACTCTAATCAGTCTTTGTATTCAGTTTATATTCAATACTTTGGCTTAAGGTTCAAGACTTATTTCATACATTAATATCCGATTCATTTTAAAGAATTAAAGGTTGTTTTGCTGCTCTTCCTCAAAACACAGAAAAAAATTTAGAGCAAGAGTAGGACTAAGATATTAAATTATAGGAAGCCTTTACATCGAGACAGAAATGCGATACCGTTTTAGCAAATCTCCTACTTCTTCCCCGTATTTTGCTTATATTACATATCTTCAAGAAACACAGACCCAGTAACCAAAAGACAAAGGGGGATTTCACAACATCCTTCTACCTGTTCTGAAATTACAAAGAGAAATAAGTTTAAGGCTAAATTTATCACAGATACTGGAGCACTTGATAAAAAGAAGTCATAACTTCAACTACAAAGTTCTGGCTTCTAATTATTCTTTAATAATTCAAAAAATCCAAAGCCACTGACTCATTTTAATTTGTATTTTGACATAGCTGTAGTTTGAACAACTGCAGGCAAAGCCAAACAGGTCTGTTTCAAAGGAAAAGACACAGAAGTTACCAATACCCATTTTAGCAGCACTTAAAACAATACCTGCATCTATGAATTCTAGCAAGACCCTAGGATGCTCAATAATACGCATATTCAGCCAATAACATTCTGTATGTACATAATGCAGTCTGGTTTTATAGACAGGTTTCATCAAAAACTGTCAAAGCAGGAGTCTAATATATACAGTCTCTGCTTGATCTCTTACACAGTTTGTTAGCTATGACCTATGGGCATCCCTAAAGGCCTGCAAGCCAAAGTGTGTCACTAATTGCTGCCCCCACCCAGTCTGTTTCCTGAATGACTCTACTCTCAATGCCGTAAACCTGCAGAATCAAGATCTCCCGCTTACTCAACTTGAAAATCTTTTATATCTTAGTAGATTCAATTCCTGTTCCCTAAACTTTTGAAATCTGAACACATTCATTTCACTCAGCCGCAACACTGCTGACAGTTCCTCCAGAAGCATAGTCACATTGTTCACTTGAAAATAAACTTTAACTATCAGTTTTTGCCAGATGTGACATCCTTCTTTTGTTTAGAATATGAAAGTACTTGTGGTCATTCCCTTCACAACCTGAAATGTAAGAGTTCTGCAGCAAACATTTGTTGTAATTTTGAATAGTGATTTCCAAACTCCTGTAAATGAGTATATAATTGGGCGTGTATATCCACCTGTAACATATGGTCAACATTCCCTTTGTTACCATGACTCAGATCATGATGCTAGTTAGAATTCAATAATTCTAGACATCAGACTTCATGAAATCTGAAATTACACACTGGAGCCAGGATACTTCATAAAGTGACACTTCATCCAAACATCACATCTTCAGAAAAACTAAACAGTACAACCAGAAAGCCAATACCATCTTCGAAAAGTAACTGTTGAAACTTGGCCCTGACTCAAATGGCTGCTTTCAAGCACACAAGATTAAAAGCCACAAAGCCTCACCAGTGTCACATCAACAAAAGGTTTGGACATACAGATGTCTGTCCACATCCCAAGATTTTCTACTGGTTTGATAAATTTTAAATCAGCAAGTGCAAGCAGACCATTATTTCCTTCAGCTAACTAACATCAACCACCATTAAATATACTCATTGCATGGAAATAGCTAATGCTCTTCCCACAAATCTTTGCAAATACTTTTACTTTTATATTACAAAAGCCCATCTACTACAGCAGCTAGGTGCGTCAGAATGGGAAGAAAAAGACAAAAGAAAAATGTAAGCCAAAAGCTAAGCATAAATAGCAGTTCCTTATGTATCATATGCCTTCCTTCATTCTCCTCCTCTTACTATGATTTGCTTACCCTTTTAACCTGATTTTCCAAACATTTTTTCTATTAATTTTCCCCACAGAGAAGACCTGTTTCTCAGCTCTTATTTCTTCACCAGTTTCTATTTCCACCTTATCCACATGGGCATAATCCCATTCAAAACATCTTCCTTTTCTACTAAGATGTTCTTTGGATTGTGGTTCTTTGCATAAAATGTTGCAGATCCTGAGAAGGCCATACAGTAACAACCAAGACTGCAGACACCATCTGCTCAACATCCGACACATTTGAGTAGACAGCACACTGAAGTCTATTGCGGCTACATTTCTGTTACTGTTCCCAAACACAAGGCAGGCTCACACTCAGGTATGTCCCAGATGCTACCAGTTTATCTTCCAACTACCCTTCTCTTAGGTTCTTTAGAACCAGTGGAGACCGTTGTTGAAACAATGCTCTAGGATTAGGGATTTAAAACCCAAGATGTTTGGCTCTTTCCTTCACTCTACAAGTTAGGGAAATCCACTGCCCAACTGCAACCAAAGAAGCAGGAATGAAACTCTATGATATCTGATGGGGGGAGGAGGGTGTCAATCTTGAACCACTTTTGCATATAGTAGGATACTGTACAAAACAATGTCTCCCTGTAAGGGGAATGGCAAAGTAAGCATCACATGATAAGCATCTTGTAATGGGAGTTTCATTTAATTGTTTGTTGGTTCCGTCTTTACAGATACCATAGGACTGAACCATTAAAAACTTGTAGAATTCTGTCAAGCTGTTAAGGTTTATTGGCAAATCATACATGTTACGTTTTTAATGCTCTGCAGTTCAATTAGATTTAAGCATCATTCATGCTTCAGTGAAGCAGCTCTTCAATGCATGTGTTTCTATACCATGTGCATATATTCCAGGTGAATATTAAAGGCCTTTTACAATCAGCCTACCATAGAAAAGGCTACAATAACTTTTATAAAGGCACTACAAAAGCTTTTTTTAGGGACAGACATACATATAAGGAGTCACTTTAAGTTCCCTTGTATAAATTAAGACTAAATAGTGCTTAACACTAGTGCAATCCAGTGTCTTGCACACAGTAAGAACAATGAGAAAAAAAGATGTGCAATGTACTAGTGCTTCTCTGAGATAAGAAGAAAGTGGAACTTGTAACAGATATCACTGTTCATGGTCTTTTCTTAGAGAATGCAAATAACCCACATACGTAATTGCAACAGTAGGATTCCTGCAATTTTAAAGTGAACAGGAACTTGTGAGCAAGAAAGCCAAAGCAAGTGTTTTCAAGGGAATAGCATTCTTACATTTAAAACCTGTCTTCACATTTAAATACTCTGAAGTAAAAGATCTGGCCTACCTGCGTGGCTTTGTCTCTCATACAGGGAACAGCTTGTCCATGATTATCACGAGGCCACTGTCCAGCAAGGTACGGAGCAGCAAGTGTATCCAACGAGGAAGTCCGGCGAATAATACTGGAAGGGCTTGATGAAGGTGGTCTTGATTTGTCAGCTAGAATAATAACACTTGATTAGAAAGTCAGAAAGCTTAATTATTTTAATTGCCTACAATAAGTCATATTAAACCAGAACTACTATGTTATTAAAGAAACAAAAGATACTTTTAATATAGGAATTCAGTTTGCTTTTCCAGGCTCTATTCAGTTTTAACATGCAGTGAAATATGTTTATGGTTTCCCTAAAAATCATCCTTGTGTCACAAATGTTGCATCAGTACTCACACACCACCACATATTGCCTCAGAGGCACAACAGTCATTAAATGATAAAGGCCTAGCAGAAATAAAAATAGCTGTTTCCTCACACCTGCCAATGGCTAACAAAGAAAATCTGTGCTGAACTTCCTCAATTTAATGCTGAGTTTAGAGTTCATATATTAATCCTTTCCCCTTCACCTACTTTTTAATTCAAGAGACACTGTAAGCTGACATGTTTTATTAACTACCCACCATATAATACACAGCAGATTTGTGAAGAGTTATATCTAACCCTTAGCTCCAAAAGTCAACTTTGGTAAAGTAATCATTTACATTCTACAAGATAATCAATGCATCTCCTCCGTTTACATGCTGCTTGGTAACTATGTTCATATTTGCCTGACACTAGGCCTTCTGCAACACCTCAAACATTTTTAGTGGTTACACTGACATCACTTTTGAGAGCAATTTAGATACTAATGTGAACTTTTACTGAAGAGGATCACGTACAACAAGGACAGGAAGTAAAACGAGGAGTAATAATATCTTTTAAAACAAAAATGTGCGTCTATCGACAATATTTTAAAGTTGCGGTAAAAGACTATGCTGTAAGCTAGTAAGTGTCAGCTCTGTAAAGAAAGGTTCCTCAAAAAAGGAAGTGAGATATGCTAAATTAAAGAGAATGGCAGGCCTTAGACAAACATATATGCTCACACACTATTTGTTACTTACTGATGTAAAATGCAAATTCAGAAATCACACAGATCTAAGCTTACTATCTATCTATTCCCCACAGAATTATACCTGAAAGAATCACATATTAATCTTACCTGTAGAGAATACAGAGGCCTAAAACAAGTAGCTAGAACACACTAAACAAGATACAGATAGTCCTGACTGTGCCTTAGGATGAGTTCTGTACTAAAAGTAGAAATCACAGAATCACAGAATGACAGAATGGTTGAGGTTGGAAGGGACCTCTGGAGATCATCTAGTCCAACCCCAATGCCAAGCCAGGTCCCCTAGAGCACACTGCACAGGATCGCATCCAGACGGGTTTTGAATATCTCCAGAGAAGGACATATAACATTTGTATCCTACATAAACTCATTTATATGCTAAAGAAGTTGTGCCTGATTACTGTCAGGCTGCTAGTCAGAAAATAAAACCACTGCCATTTTAAGTCCAGAATTCATTTTCTGAGCAGTTTCAGTCTATTAAAGATACACAGAGACTAATAAAACCTGTTAGGTACAGATTTCAGTGGTGTGGACAACAGCTCAGTCTCATAGAACACCAGTCTTCCAAACGTATGTCAACTGACATTCTATACTATCCTCGTACAAATATTGCATTAGAAATGTATACATTAAAACTGTGAAAAATATTTCAACTATAAGGAAATAATTATTAGCACTATAATCAGCCCCATTCATATAAAGCAGTCCAGAAACCTCATCTGGTTTATTATTTCTAATTGCACCAACAACGATCAAAATCTTAGTACTGAGCTGAGTACAGATCTGCTCTCAGGGAGTAACAACAAAGCTCAATTTTTGAGTTACCATGCACTTGAAGAGTCCTGTATCAAAGAAAGTCCCTGAGTACTACCATTCAGCATACTGAAGGGTCTCTTTGTATCAGAAGATTTCAAAACGATTCCTTTTGTCTGTACCATGGGAGAATGTGGCACGCTAATGCAACATGTCATTCCTTACAAATTACACTTGCTTCCAAAGTTATATCAAACATGTTATTCGTCTGAGAAATACCTGCCATATTCTCCCTATTTATTTTTCTTCTGAATTATTATTCTTCCTTTTCAAGGAGCTTCTCTCTTTTTACCAAGGGGAAACAGAAAGGATGTGAAAAAAAAAATCAGGAAGTGCATGTAGTCACTCACATCATCTGCAAAGCAACTGCAACAGACAGCTTCAAAAGTGAAGCAGCAGAAGCTACTACTGTCTTGCCTCTCCCACCAAAAAGTGGAAAGAATATTTTGCTGGGCAAACAGTGAGGATAAAAACTAAAGAGCCCGTTTATTATTTAAGTTCAAGGGAAGCTGAATATTTCAAGCTACAAACCCTGTAAGTACCCTCTTTTTCCCTTTGATTTACATATTCCTTCAGTGAATTCGGATTTCAAATGACTGATTTAGATGGTGCAAGGACATTTGGATGCAATGTTACTTACTTTTCCACCTTTACAACACGTCTTCATAAAAATTGCTAAAGACTACCACTCAACTCCTCTCGCTGTTTCAAACATTTCAGTGGAAACACATACAATGTGTTCATTGCATTTTCCTCTACAACACTTGAAGCAAGTGTTCAGCTGCTATTTTTCCTTGATGTGACCTACATAACAAGAGATCTGACTCCATAGAGATAACAGTTACAACAGCTGTGGCTGATGAAAAACAATGGAGCTGTTTCATCAAACAGACTGTTCTTAAATATTAGATCTGTTTTAATTAGCCTCATTATCTCTTTAAACCAATATTTGTGGCAAATATCAACCCTCCTATCCATCTCCCACTGTTCTAAACCTATTTAGAAACAAAGTCTTTCTGTAATCTAGTTTCAAACAAAGCAAAATACTAGACCAAAATATAAACAAAGCATACACAATACAAATCAAAGTCCATAATGTGAGAAAATAACATGCAAGTTACCACGTCTTCACAAGTCACTGCAGTATCACCGACATATGGAAATGACAACAGGTATCACATACATCTACTGCAACCACAAAACGAGGTGCCTCTGAAGGCTATTTAAGCTAAGGCAGTCTAACAATGTGACTGGAGAACAAAATTAAACAAGTGGAGATGCTTAGCAACTAAACTAAAAGTTAGGACAGAGAGCACTGACTTGGCATGGGGGGTTCTTAACATACAAGTCCTACAATTACAACTGAAAAAGGAAATCACAGTGTGAGAACACATACTTTGTACCGGATACCTCACAGAAGAACACTGCTATATATAAAAGCTGGGAAGAAAAAGAGAGAAGGTCTACGGAAAAGAAGTCCTAAGAGACAAAACACTGAAAATTCATCTTCCAATTTTACTGAAAAATTCCAAACTGTTGTTAAAACTGTAAAATAAGGATTAGTGCTGAAGTTTAACTTAAAGATTGACCATACACCTCTGTTGACTAAGTATTTAAGTATTTGAAATTAAAGCTTTCAGAAAGGAAAATAAAAACTCCAAAGAAACATATGTTAATAGGCACTATGAGAAAACAAAATCAGCAAGCTGCAGAAAGAGCCACAGGAAAAGCATAAAATGAGATGAACTCCCTGACAAAGAGAATTCCAGTTGAAGCCTTTTATACAGGTGGGATATCCAAAAAGTGAGAAAGAGCAAGATGCTTTCCTGGCATCTAGCTATACAGCTGAGATTGTTTTCTTTTTTGGTCAGCCTCTTCCTCAGTAAGGACCTTCATATACTCTCTCCTATACATAGCTGTCTTTTCCCAAAAACTCATACAAATGCAACAGACCCTGGAGGGCTTCACCTACTTGTTTATGTTTCATTGAGAGTATTCAACAGGCTCAAATAGTATTAGGAAGAGACGCACAGCTCAACCATGTATTTTCCCTTTGGAAGACAATCCTGGCTATTAACTTCACACAAATGTAAAAGAACTATTCATTCATTTGCTTTTAGTAATTCAAAATGAACCTCTGGTAGAACAGTTCAATTAATATTATTTTACAAAACCAAACCTCAGGAAAACAAAACAAAAACTCAGAAAGCCCAAGATGTTCAAGTTACCTAACTCCAGCAAATCAAAACATTTTTAATTCAAAGTCACTCCTCTGCAGTGTTGGCCACAAGAAACTTGAATTAGGAGTTCACTTTCTTTACACCTACCATTTGCTAAACAGCCTAGGTAAACAAAGCAGTCATCTGATGGTATACAAAGCCTTCTGTATTCTCTTATACTACAGTCATATCTTTCTTAACTACTGCAAAACCTTTTAATTAACATTGACAGGTCTGCAGGTATTATTTTGTCACTCACCAAATTTTTAAAATAATTTAAAAAAACTGACACTGAAATTTAAGTGTGATGGAGTTCCGTGCCCTCTCCTTACCCCAAGAACAAGTTCACATCCAAACTCTTTATGACTTTCCAATATACCATAAGTTTCCTTCATTTTCTTTCACACAAGTAGGCTTTAGTATTACTCTTTCATATACTATTCTAAATAATTAAAAGACAATATAGTTCCAGACAAAACCAAAGAAAGAGAAAAAGTCAACAGGTATTACAGATGCCATTAATCAATTAGCAGAACTATCATGTAGAAAAGCTATTGAGCTGGGGAAAAGGCAAAATGTGCTGGGAGAAAGAGGGAAGAAAACCACATGACTAACTAACAGGGAAGGTCTGCAGACAGGTAAAGATGCATGTGAGAACTGAACCACAACTAGAGATTGCAGGACAGACCGTGCAGCATAGAAACCAGGCAAAGGAGTCAATCATCACACCAGTGATGGGAAAGACAGCATAGAAATGTAAAAAAATATGAAAAAATAAAAAAAAAAATCAGTATTCATTAACATGGAAGTAGAAGCTGAAGTCTGTGAAATGGGTGCTGGAGATTGCGGGGAGGGAAAGTAAAAGAAGAAAAAAAATGGGTTGTAGGAAGATCTAAACTCTTGGCCATGTTTAGGAGGGAATCAGCAAGAAAAGCACAGAAATTTAGAAAGTGTGCCATGAAACCTTCAGCTTATAATTCTCCCATCATCAACAGTAAATTCAGTTAAGTATTTTGAACATTTAGTTGCAATTCAGTTCAGAAAACCTAGGGAAAAAAAAAAACCACAAGAGAAAGAACCTATTAAGGTTCTTTTAAGTTAACATTTCTATATTCTCAACTTGGGGTCTTATGTGTTAAGCAGATTGACAAAAACTGTAAATTCAAAACCATTCAATTCCTTACTAAAAAAGAAAATCTGAAAAACATGAAATTGAGCCTGAAGCGTACAATTTACAGAACTAGTATCAAAGTTCAGAAGCTATCATTTGTCTAACCTCAAGGTTTATTTCAATCTAACAAAAGAAAAAGACCAAAACAAAACAAACAAAACCAACGTGGCTGCAGCTGTAGGAATGAACAAAAGCCATCAACAACTGAAAAGAAGAAGCAGGAAAACCTAAGTAATTCTGCTGTAGATTCTCAATTTTACCCTAAAGTGGCTTGCACAGCTTCACAAATCTGGCCTCACTAGCAAAAACAAAGTTCTACTTCCATGTTTTTGGCTGCCGCTAAGTTTTCTCATCTAGATGAAGAAGAAAGTGAAGTTGACTCAGTCTTTATCAAGCACTGGACTACACAATACAAACATTAAGCAATATTAACCAGACCTGATTTGCATTTTGGGTCAATATAAGTACTATCCAGAAATTTAAACACATGGCAGCAATTAAATAGACACTACTCTGTTTCCACACATCTTGTGAAAAGCTAGTGGAGTGATCTTTAAACACGTTAGTAGTAAACAGCTAGTGGTGAAATTACTTGTTTCTTTCTATACGCTAATTCTTATACCCAGTGAAGAAGTTGGCTAGACAGCACGGTTTCAGCAGGCTTCCATACACTGATCGGAAGACAGCACAATTTTTCCACCCTAAGCAGTCTGACGCATGCCTTCACAAACAGCTTTTGAACATGGATCTCAGGGGTGGCCATCCTGTTCCTCATTCTCCAGGGCAGGATACTGCATCTGGGGCAAGAGTTTCAATAAAGCTCCCAGGAAGAAGACAGGATTTTGTGATGTGTGTAAAGCCTTTCAGATTAATGATTAACAAGAATCTTCAGAGAGGAATATACACTTTCCTCAATCCAGAGCCTCAGAACACAACCTTAAGCAAAACACATCCTATCCAGAAAGCTGAAGATCTAAATCAGAACCTAAACACCTTTGTGGCACTGCTCTCTTACATTTCAGAGAAGCGGGCATCTTGAAGAAGTATGTCTGAATAAAAAATAATAATAA
>VXAA01007015.1:2441843-2456143 GCA_013399115.1 Anseranas semipalmata
CGCGCAGCTCCGGCCCCGGGAGCCGCGGGCGATGCCCCCTCCCCGCGGCTGAGGCTGAGCGCGGCCCTCGGCGGCCACAGGGAGCGCTCGGGGGGGGGCCGCGAGACCTGTGGCCCCTGCGCCCCGCCGGGCCGGGGCGAGTTGTCACGTGGACAGCCCGTAACCCGGCAGGGGGCGGCGTCCGCGGTCACCCGTGGCTCGGGGGTCCCTCCCGAGGAGGCGGCTGCACGGTACAAGTAGGGCTGCTCGCTTATTTTTAGCTCCGAGTGCACTGCAAGACAGGACGAGGGCTCAGCAGCTGTGTATCCAATCGCTTTGCTACCAGCTTAGCATTACCGATGATGGCACCAGATAAGTGGGTAATATCCAGGCAGACTTGACCCCCCTTTTTCCCTTAATTGCTGTGTTTACTGTTCTCCATTAGATTCCTTGTATCTTCACTGCAATCTTTTAAAAGTACTGGTTAACTGCCGGCATCCTCTTAACCTGATTTATACTTCAGAGGAGTGAAGACATGCTTGTAATAGGCCTTAGTTCGGGTGTTTGAATTATTTAGATGAAAGGTAAACACCCTGTAGCACCTTCAGGTCATGACGGAATCAATAAATCCTCTCTCTTCTCTTTCTTTATTGCCTGTGCCAGTTCTGGGCTATGCAGGAGGACTTCCCTTAGCCAAATGCCAAATTCTTTTCAATATTGTTCTGCAAGTTGCATGTTGCAATTGAATACCATTGCTATGATACAAATGATGTGACAACAAATTACGTACTGTTCTCTCTTTGGTAGGTTGTTTTTTCCTCCTTTCTCCTTTGCTGTTTCTGATTGAAGCCTCCTTTACTTAAAAAGCCCTGTCTTCCCCTTTGAAGAACTCCATTCTTGTGGCTGACAATTTTAACAAACCTGAAAAGCAAGAATATGTGTACAGGCCCTTTTTAAGGATGCCTGGACACAGGTCTACCTAAAGCCTTGAAAGTTAAAGCTCATGTCAGAGTCAAGAGATCTTTTTATGAGAAATCGGGCTGGCAGAAGGGAATAGGATTGATGTGCTTCTGGTGATAAGCTTGTTATGAAGTTAGCTGTTGTGCTCTGGATTAATTAAATTTCCTTTGAAAGACATCGTGCTTGCTCACAGGCTGTGTACATACTAGTAATGTTGCCTTCATGATGGCAGGATGGGTGAACAAAAACTGGCTACAAGGCTGTGCACAGTATTGAGAATTATCCTGGGCTACCTTTCACAGTGGCTGTCAGGGAAAAAGACCAGGAGCCTGGCAGATTACCATCAGTCTGTTGTATCCTCTTCTTACAGTGTGCTTAAGTTACTTTATAAATGACACATGTAGGGCCACTTCCCAGTCCTTTTCTTGTAGCCATCACAAGTACTGCTGGTACAATGCACCAAAGCATCATAATCCCAGATAACCCACTTAGTGAAATGTCTGGGAGACAGTGCTCGCCTTACCAGGAATGGCCAAGGCAGAGAACAGGCAGTGGAGGTGAAGGGATCTCATAATTCCCTCAGCAACTCCATGGATATACTGAGAAAGAGAACTCAAGCTTCATAACGTTCCACGGGAAAATGCCCTGGAGGTAGAAAAACAGCACCCCGGCATGCTGTGTCTGGAGAAATAAATGGAACCTGTCTGCTGCTTTGCTCGCAGCCCGGGACAGTGCGTTATGTTATCCTAATGCAGGTTAACCTATGCAGCATTTATTTCACTTCTTTGTTGCAATTTTCAATCAAGACCAGAAGAGGTAATCCTCTTTGCAGTTCTTCCTGCTGTGACATCACCGACTGCCAGTGCCAGTGCAGTTGCTCAGCAGGCTTTCACTACTTGGACAGTCTGTCCTCTCCAGAAATACTGGCGCTGTCTGGAAGCAGTGTGCCATAAAGATATTTTTAAGGCATAAAATATTCTGAACAAATCCTAATTTCTGTTACTGTTTTGAAGAGGCCAAAAATGAAAGGTATTGATTTATATTTTTTGCATGATGCATTTTTTGGAGCCAAGTCATGATATCTGTGACAACTATAATACTTCCCACATTATTGTCACACTGCAAAAAAATGGCACTGCTCCACACAGTTGTTATGAGAACATAAAGCAAAGCATTTATGTATGCTACTTGTCAGCAGTTGTATTGCTTTACATGCATTAGACGTGAAAGTTCAACATGTAAAATCATGTACTCAGACCTAATCAAACTGTGTGTACTTCATACGTTAATTTGTTTAAACTGTAACAAATGTGTTACAACAGGATCTTACTCCTACACTCTATGGAAATAAAAGAAACAACTAAAGCAGTATTATGAATTACTTGAAAATAGTTTTGAAACACTGTTTTTAATAACACAGAAGTCAAAGCAAAAGCCTTCTGTCCATTGACTTGGATCCAAATCCCCCCAGACTCTCCTTGTAATTCACATCTCCCAAGAGCTGGGGTTTGTTTCAGCTGTCACTCTCCTTACCACATTCGGACTTGCCAAATGGTGTCCACACCAGCTTTGCATCGTACATTTCATACAGTTTCATGTGGCACCTGTAGGCTGTGGTTCCTTCCATTCAGTGGCTCTCTTACTCTGCCCGCAACACCTAACGTAATGGTGCCAACAGTGATCCAAAAAAAAACGGGAATGAAAATCACCATTGTCACAAAAGTTGTGAGTCTTCTACCAGTATCACTTGCACCAGCCTTTTAGATATCAAGCCCACTGGAGTCACTCCACATGCATGGGATCCATCTCTGTGGCTTCAGCTTCTCTCTACACGGTATTTTTAACCAGCCCACTGCCCTGCATGAGCTGAGCAGACCTGGTACGCTCACACACCAAATTGAAGTACCACCGCCATTTGAGGTAACGGGCACTCCGGCTGGCCTAGAGGCACTCGGCACCTCACCAGAGGCCTTCCAAAATGTGCTGCCCAGTAGTCATTGTTGGGAGGTTAAGTTCAGGTATTGCAGGCATCCTGTTGCATGCAAGGTGTTGGTTCTTTCTTAAAATATAGAGTAGTAAAAGCTGCAGTTACAAACAAATCAATCCAAATGATAGAAGCTTATGAAGAATGCCCTCAAAGGCAGACTGACAAAACACACAGAGCTGCATGAACAAATTTGCAACCTTGTGAAAATAGGGACATAAACAGGTAGGGAAGTGGTCAAAATAGTAATCCCGAATTAAAAGCAGAGAAACAAGGGCCAAAAAGGTTTAATTAAGGTCATAAACCCAAATCCCACTGTACTGACTACCAAACAACCAATAGTTAAGGAATTTTGTTGTCCCGAGGACTGAAGGTTTATGAGTAGATCCACTAACTGCTCATAATAATATATATGAAAAATGTACCATTAAAAATATCACTAATGAGCAAACCTTATGGAAAATTATTGTGCCCCAAGTAGCTTCAAATATGTTCTTGTCTTATTCTGAAATTAAATAAATGTAAAACAGCACCCATAAAGGAGCAATCTACTGTCTGTAATTGTTATACCTACAGTTGCTGCAAGTAATGTTGAAGGCTGCAAGATTAAAGATTCTGGGAGTCTAATCTGAACATTAGATTATGCCCCAGGATATTTCACTGCATTTCCCATCTCTCCCCTGCAGAGTGAGTTAGCTTTGCTTGTTTATGTGGGTGTTCAACAACAACAGGGGAAAAAGACATTTAAAAAATAGGACAAATTTAATAGAATTTGCTTCTCACAAAACCTTTAATACCTAGTTAATATTCCAGAATATTTGGGGGGATTTGAGGAGGCAAGTAGATTGAAAATAAGGTATTAAGATTAAAACAATAAAAACAACAGATGGGACCCTGGACATAAGTCAAGCTACATGCAATAAGTAAAAGGCAACTTAAAGCAAAATGCGCTCTTGCCACATTTTATAAGGTTACAATCTTTAAGAAAATTTATCATTTAAATAATACCCTGAGGCTTCAATCCCTCACTGGCATTGTGATAAAAAGTTTTTTTTTTTACAAACCCTGTTCCTCAATGCAACACTTAACTGTGAGCCTGGGAGACGTTTCCACTGCACATTTGTGACACACAATTACCTGGGAGAGGTACAAAGTTAATTTCTTTAGAAACCAGAACTAAGTTCACCTAAATGCTCCGTGGTTTCCCATGCATTACAGATCAATTTTCTGGACATGTTAAATGACAGTAGCAACACTAAGCAATGACCTTGTTATGAAAGTGTCCAGCTGCTGATGGAAAGGAGCAATTGGAGTCACGCTTGGTTCACCAACATGAGTTCTCGCCAGCTGAGAGTGACTGCAACTGTTCTTGGGCTCTGTTGAAGGAAGAGAATGAGCAGGAGGAAAAGTATATTGTCTGCCACACGTCTGAATCTTTGGCTTCAGTGCCACTGACACGTGGCCTAGTTCATTTAAGCAAGCCACAGTTTAATCTCCTGCAACTATCCTGAAAGAAATATGCTGAATAATAATTTGCACATAACTCCTCTCTTCCAACAACAAAACTTTCCTTCCTTTTAGGAGTTTTGGTTTGTTTTTTTTTTTTTTTAAGTATGTTCCAAAAACTTGTTATTTTTAGCACACAGTCACAGAACTTGCAAAATAATAGTGATTAGTCTCCATTTGTGTTGTATACAGAGATGTAACGTGCTTCTGTATTTCTAGTCCCAAGGCAGAAGAATGCATATGAACAACAGAAGAAAATTTGATTTACAAACATTGAATACTGATCGCTCTCACAAGCCACGGGCACAATTTCTGTACTGTGAGTATAATGGAACTATATTACTATGAGTAAAATATTTATCTCAATTGTCAAAATTATCAATTAATTTGATAAATGGAAATATTTCAATAAGGTATGTTTTATGGTCATATTACAGAATGATGAACATGCTGTATATGTGATAAATAGGCATACAGCTATAGATGCTATTCACTTAACAGAACAGAAGAAAGATCAGTCCTTCTGATTCAGGTCTACAAACTTGTTTTGCTTCTGTTTGTTTTTACAACATTTATAAAAACTCAAGAGATTGTGGAAAGCATGTTAGCATGGTTTATTCATGCATTGAGAAGCAGTGATGAAATAACTTTGCTTTTCTGTCTACATACAAGTAGTAGTCCTGCAGTTAAACTAATTAACTTAGCAGAGTGTATGATAGGGTAGGTGCATGGGATTCTCTGATTTGGGAAAACATCTACTTAAGAGAGTAAGTGTTTTGAAGTCTCCTTGCATTCAGCCATGAGGGGCAGGGGAGCTTTAACTATATGGTTACATCTCAACCAGATACCAGTTTGTCTCAATTGTGCCATCCCATCCTCGTACATTGCGCCTTGCATTCAACCTGGCTTTGCCTTGAGGACACGCAGAGAACCATCACTGAGAGAGAGGATATGATCTTTAAGAAGATGAAAAAGCCTAAGCTAGGCAAAGCTCCAAGCCCTACTGCTGCTAGCAGCCCTTCATCCCACACTCAGCCAAAACCATGCCTGCTCCATGCTGGGTGCATGTGCTCATTCTAAAAAGGTGTTTGGGCCGTGGCAGAGAGTCTTGGAAAGCTGCTGTCCTTCCCACCAGGAACTGAAATGCACCTAAATCAGTTGTTTCCAACCTCTCTCAATATTTGAATTCTTGAAGTTTTTCCAGTGCCCTTATGAGCCCCATCGAAAAATGCCATTTGCTCAAATGCTGCCTAGTAAATAGAGGCTTGCTTTCTTCCACATCTTCCACAGACCACTCCCTACAAACAGGGCTGCCCCAGAGTCTACCAGCTGTCTTCAGGCAGAGTTATCTGTTGTCTTTGGCAAAGAGGCATGAGTGATCCCCAGCACATGACTTAGGTTCAGATCAGCATTTGTGGATTTCTCCCAGACTTTCCCTGTGGTACTGAGATCTGAAGAGAGGAATATCCCCTGACATGAAAGCAGAAGGCCTAAGTGTGCCATTTAAATTCTAGAAATCAAAACATTTCAACTCCTCATTTGAAGAAGAATGACAACCTTTCAGGCTAACATGAAAAGCTGATTTTATACACATACAAACATTTGGGTAGAGTTTTCCTGCCTGTGTAAAATTAACCTTCTTATCCAATAGAATGTGCTTTGGATCATGCCAGAGAGCAGATGTCTATAATCTCTTGCACATGGAGAATTTACATAACATCAGAATTAGCAAGCAGTAAATGGGGAGAAAAAAAGCCTGAATGGAAACAAGTGAAAGACTCATGTGGCTGTGTTCCACAAAGTACGTCCTGCAGCTGCATCACTGCTCTGGAACAAAGGGGAATATAATTATTGTTGTTTTACTTTCATTTCCCAGTAGCAAAGCAAAAGCTGAATAAGAGTGGTTATTTTTGCAGGAGAGAGCTGGCTGAGGTGTGTGCATGAGGTTACACATGGAAATCTCTGAGGAGACTATTTCTTGGGTCTGAGTAGCTCACACACCCAGTAAAAAATATATCAGTAAAATTCACTGGTAACACTTTGTTATTGCAGAACTGACTCAAGGCTTCTCAGATGCCCTGAGGATAAGACTCAGCCACACCTGCTGGGTGAGGGCAGGACTTGGCTGCTTTTGCTGTCAGCAAGGAGTAATAATTGCTTGGGGGGAGGGGGGGGGACATGCATCTAATTCTTTCCACATGGCTGCCCTACACACAGGCTCCCAACCTTCCTTGGTAGCTGCAGCCTGGGCTTCCAGGGCACTAGCAAAGGTAAAATGGGCGTATGGGAGTTCCTGGTTTTGCTGTTGATCAAGTCAACATGCCTCCCCTGACTTGCTGCAGCGCTGCCACCAGCTTCTCTCCCCTGCACCAGAAGGGGAGCAGCCTCCGAGGGCAGGGCAGCAGGGAATGGGCCTGTTGTGCCACAGGAAACAAGAGCTTCATGTGGTTCCAGGTGGCCCAGGCCCCCACTGACCCTTCCTGACTACAGCCTCATGTAAAATATAACTTTCTTGGAGTTGATCCTGAGAGGACCTCAGAGGTCTCAAGCTCCCATCAACATCATTGAGATAAATCTGGATAAAAAGAGCGTTGTAAGCCTGTCCTTAAAGCTTCACATGTAGGTAATAAAACCAGGCTAGCTAGCCTCTCTTTCCTGTGAGCCCTTGAGCCAACAGCAAGTCACTGCATGTAAGCACAGTGCTGTCTTTTGGGGAGGGACCTTCTCCTTGTCCTAATCTCCTAATCCTTCTGAGGCAGAAACCCCCATGGGAGCTGCAGATCCTGCCTGGAACATCATGGGAGGCTGCTTCCTGCTCACAGGGGAGGTGAGGCTTGTAATGGTCCCTCCCTGTAGCTAGGGGTTTCTAGATTCATTTGTGAGGTTGAGGGGAATAGCAGTATAGGCAGGTGTTCAACCCATGCACTACTTGCCTCAGTCTGTTGCTTCTTCCTCATTCATGACAGCACAAAAGCTCTTCATGCTGTCTCTCTTTTTTGTTCGCATTTTGGAGGTAGCTCTTTGGCCACAAAGGTATCAGACTTGGACCACCTTCTTATTTGCTTGCAAAAATCATCATCACTGTGGATACAGAAAAATAAATTAGCAAGAATTACGTAAGGAGGAGAGATGTAAACACCAGAGCAACTGAGGTGCGGGATGGGCCCCACCAGTCTGCGTGTAACAGGAAGTGCTGAAGCCAGCGAAGTCCCACAGTACAGTATTTGGTGCTTTATGTTGCAGCACTTTGAAATGCACACAAACTATATTTAGCCGCTATTGAAAGCATCTTAACTGCTGACCAGTGAGAATGGGCAAGAAAGCAAACAGAGGCACTGCATTAATGTAGCAAAGGCAAGCCCTAATTATTTCACACTGTTATCAGATAACAGTGCAGTGTATAGTCTATCACATGCTGAAGGTATCTGAAAGTCCTGTTCAGCTCAGTAATGAAGTAGTTCCTCATCCTTCCACCAACAAAACATAACCGGAAGTTTTCCCCTCACTCTGGGGAGCACTGATGGCCAATAACACCATGAAAAACCCACAAAAGACCATGCTTTTTGTCATTAATATGATCTTTAATAAATGGAATAACGCACCATTTTACAGCAAGCCTTTTCTTTTAGACCTAAAGAATAGCCTTTTAAATGTTCTTATCCAATGTCTCTGTATCAGTACAATCTCTTTATTTAGGTTTATATATAACAAAGCAATTCTTACAAGTATTCATAGAAAACTCTGTAGTGGCTTTAACAATGTCAGCTTTCATAGTGGCATCCACAGATGATTAAAAAACAAAAAATTAGCTTTTTATTTCATACTCACACTGTTCCATGAAACACAACTTATATAGCATAGCAAGGGTATTGGGCAGCTTATACAAAAGAAATAACTGAAAGCAATTATTTATAAATTCATACATGATATTTCCTCAATCATTTGAGAGAAAAAAACAAAAATACCCGTTAACAAAAGGGTTCTGATGAGACTCCATATTCTACGGTTTCTCCCCCTCTTCCCCAGAAAAGCTCGCTCAGAAATGAATGCTCTCTTTACAGTCTTTCATAAGGAAAATGGCAGTTTCATGTCTCCTTATTTCAGCTTTTACAGAAGACCAAACCCTAGAAATCAGTCTTTGCCATGTTCATTTTCCTCTTATACTGCATTTGGGGGGAAAATAATCAACAGCAATTGTAAAATATGATTCCAGCTTATATAAATGTGATTAGAGCACACTTTCCTCTAGAGACAAAAAGCAGACAAGAAATATTACATACAAACCTTTTTAAATACACTTCAACATTGTGAAAGAGAGAGAAGAGTCACAAATCAGGAAATTCAAGTGACGAATGAAAGTCAGCAATAACTTGGACTTGACTGTTTCTTTGTGTTCTTGTGATTTCTTAAAAATTACAGAAACATTAACTTTTTTTTTCCCTTTTGTATAAGGAAGATTGAAGTATGATACTTCATGATACAGTTCTGAAGCACAAAAAAAAAAAGTGAATCAAGTGCTCTAGAAATAAACCTCACACATTTTTGCTCTGTCTTAAAAACAAGTGAATGGGTTACAAAAATTGATTTTTGGGAGACCTGGAAACTTCTAAGTTATAAAGGCTAATTATTTCTGCTTTAAAATAATCACCAGGCAAGATGCTATGCTCCTGACACATGTATGCTGTAATATATCTGCAGAAGCCTGCAAGAAACTTTGAAGAAATCCTCCCTTGCTGTGACTGTTAAGGCATCTATTGAAACATGACCCATGCATTGAAGTCAACCAACATTCCACCTTGGCTTTCCCAGGGCTAACCCTCCCAAGAAATTATTAAAACCAGCGCCAGCTTAACTAGCCCTCCTTTGCTCATAATCAATGACAGACTCCTCCTCAGCTGATTAGATATTGGCTTCCTCAGATAAATTTGTGCCAAACAGAACTCTCATTTTGATTCGTAGGAGTACCTAAGTCTCTTTCCTGCAGAAGTGGAAGTTCTGCTACCAATTTTAGTCAGTACAGAAGAAACCCCAAAATGAGAAATCTGATTTTTTACTATTTCACATCAAAACTGAACCTATTTAGGAAAAAAAAAAAATCAAAAAATGGATTTATTTCTATAGCTTGAGGTTTTATATCACAACATAGAAGCCTAAAATGTAATTTGATTTAATGGCCTAAAAGAAAGTTTTAAAGGGCAACCACACCACTAACTATAGCTACTGCATAAAAAAAGCCGTGTAAAATTATCATGTGTTAAATATCTTGGGTTAGTTCTTGGATCTTTAAAGGAGGAACCTTAAATCAGTGACAAGTTTGTCATAGGAGATCTTACACTGCTGGTTTATATGTCTCGGTCTGAGCCCAATTTTATTATAAAGACAACTTAAAAATGGTATATGAAAAAGAACATTATACGTGCTACCAGTGCTACCATCTGATGCTGTAACTCACAGAATTTAATCCTGGAATTTGTGCATGATATACATATGCATCTAAATACATATAGATTTTACATAAAAAATATATATTTAGCTCTACTGCAATAGCTTTTTCACTGAAGAAAGGATTAAAGTTGAACAAAAAATAATAAGCACATAAAAGGAGGTTAATATATTTACCTGGCAAAACGGATAGTGGGAGACCAGACAGAAAAGTTCAAATAATCCAAATTTATGCAAAATACTAAGTCATACAGTCTATAACCCAGCGTTCATAGGCTAATCAAACCTATTTCAATCTTTAATAAGCTGCTCCAAATTCAAATTTTATATACAGCAGGTCATGCATATACTACTCTGGTAGGCAGTTATTTTTTTATGACTTAAAAACACTCTGTTTCAGCATTGGGAACTTTATCATTTTTATACAAGTAAAAATCACAGTATAGTACATTTTTCCTGTATTGACTTCACATGTGAATTTAAAAACTCTTCTTAATTAGACTGGAGCTTTCCATAATTGTGTTTCAATGGCAGAATGGCTATGATCTTTCGAACATTTTTTAATGGAAGAAAATTATCATCTGAACATAGACTTAGTAATATTATATTAGTGGACTTTTGGTTTTGTTCTTGTTTTAAACACTCAAAACTACTTTGGGGATACCATTAGAGCAAAATACATGATCAATGACCACTGAAATTATGGCATATGAAATGCATACATATGTATTTTCTAGGCAACGATTCATTATTGATAAATTTTGCCCAATAATCCATTCCATATAAATACAGAACCTCCTTATTTTCCTTTCAGGAAAGGCAGGTAGGATTAAAGATTTCTTTTTAAGAGAGTTGACAGATGGGAAGATACATACTTTATAAACATATTTATATGGGTTTTTGTTTGTTTTTCCTGAAACCTCCCAGCATCCATCTTTCCTTGTTTTTTGTCCCCTGTAGGCCGAAAAAATGAAACTCTGTTGCCTTTGAAAATTAGTTAATTTTCTAAATGGAAACAAGACTTGAATGAACTATGGTAAGAAAGCAAAACAGACAAAAAAAGTTCCTTGTTTCAGAGACTATTCTAAAGATGACAGTGTCAGCTGGTTTTCTTTTAAATTAGGAATTCCTTTAAGCATTAGCTGTGCAATTTAAGTGCATCTCAGAGTTCCAAGAAAGGCATTTTTAATCCTAATTGTTTAGCACATGAAGCTATAGAGCTTTATAAGCAAATTCAGGGGAAGTGTTCCAGATATCTTACTTGCAAATATCAATTTTAGAAGAAAATATATTTGACTGTGCAGGCATGTCTGTTCAAATGGTTAGAATTCACATTCTAAAAACCATGTCATGTTGGCGAGTATCTCTATTTTAGGAAACAGTAAATAGACATTGCATTAACCTAAGTAACTCATTTTTAACTTCTACTAGCATGTCATTTTCTAAAATCAATAAGCTTTTGAATTTTGGCTTATATATAGAAACATCACAAATGTTTGCTGTAATATTTTACTTGAATTATACATTATAAATTACCATAGCAAATATTCTACTGTTGCCTATTTGACAGTGGCACAATTCATAGGTATTTACACTATCGTTCTTTTTTTTTTCATTTTTCTATACTTATCTTGTCTGCAATATATATGAGATATTGACAGAAAATTATTAACTTTCATCATTATCTAAAAAAAAAAAGCACAAAGAAATAAAACACATTTGTCTCCCTTGATTATAGTACATTTATCATCCATCCATGTGTCTGATCTGTAGAATTCTCTCTTACATGTATTTTATTTGGTTAAGGATGATTCTCCAAGATATGAGATAAAATTCAATATCATTTAATTTACAGAGAAAGTGTTATGGGGATACTGGATTATGTGCTGTGAGCTAAAAAGGACATTACTAAAATAAGCATTAAAAACAAACTGTGCTAATCTGATCTCATCTAGCTGTGCAGAATTACAATATTTTGTTACGCACTTAAGAGTTTGTTTCGACTGACCTTTAAAAATAAATAATTTTTCTCTATTTAATCTATAGGATATTTTGTGATAAAGTACACATTTATATCATGTTACAAATTATATTTATCCATGGTAGGTTACCAATCCAATACTTTTTCTATTTATAATTCACCCCAAAAGGCTTTCCAGCAAGTGACAGAAAAAGATAAAGTAAAGTAAATGAAATTATGCTTGCTTTAAGAATATTTAAAGAAAACTGCAGAAGAACCTTTTCATCTGGTATTAAAATGGTTTTGATTGCATGAAGCATAAAAAGGTTGGATTTTTTTTTTTTTTACACAAACGATTGGCCTAAAAAGAAAGGCTTAGAAGACTGCTACAAATCTGTCTTAGCAGAAAGAAACAGTAGTCAGAGCAAATAACTTTTCTTTGCCCAGAGTGTGTCAAGTTAGATAAGTGTCCTAAATATGCTTTTCAGCCCACATTCAGAAATGCTGATGGATGATACATATAAGGCAAAACAAAAAGTCATTGGAAAAGGAGTGAAGAATCTTCAATATGCATGATACAGCAATCATCACAAAACAACATACTGTACTTCAAATGTAGACTTGAAGAAGTCCAGAAGAGATGAAAAACACAGCCAACATTATGAACAGAATGCCAAAAATTCTGATTCAGGTCTTGAAACCCAGCTGAGCAACTGGCAAGTTTTCAACATCTGGGATGCAAGATTGCAGCAGATGGGAAGCTGGGGAGTGAATTAAAAGTAAAACCAGAGAAAGGCTGTATTTTTGAAGAGGGGAAATTTAACTACGTATTTATACATCCATATAATAGAATTGCGCCTCAGAGATGAAAGGTATTCCTCAAAGTGGTGCTTAAAGAGCACAGGGAGCCCAAACTGTGTCTCATACCTTGTATTTCTGCAACTACACTGAATCAAAAGTCTGGATTTAGAGTTATCGCTTGGAGATATATCTAGGAGAATCTAAAACATTTAATAAGCATTGAAAGAAAAAAATCATAGAAATCGAACATAAACAAGGGTTTAAGAAACAGCAAGAATCAGATGTAGCAAGGCATATATTATGCCAGTTATATCAGATGTACAAAACAGAGTTGGCAAGTTTACCCTATGGGGAAAAATAATACAATAGCAAGGAAACAAATGAGCTTGAAAGCACAGATCATCTGTTTCAGACTGCTGAAAGAAGATAGGTTGGGGGAGGCAATTGTTTGCTGCCAGTATCCTGCCATAGGATTTTGACAGGCTGACTGCATAGATTTTATTTCTTTGAACATAATCAGTTTTCAGTGATAAAACTTTACTCTGTATGAAAGACTGATATGTGTTTTATATATATATATTTATCTAAATAGTTTTTACTGAAGAGTTTTCAGAGTATTTCTCAGGTAGAAGGATATTTCTTAGGCAGAAGGAAGTCCTGACCAGTAAGGATTTTCTTTCAGTAGGCAGTAAAAATGACCATTCTAAGAAAAGGTAAGATCTACATGAGATAGTGAAAAAAAATTATCACAATATGTATTACATTCATGTTCACTGACACCTAAAATCAGTGTGTGGAGTGTTACATACAAACTGAAAGAAGGCTCTAACCAGAGGAAAAACAACCCTCCCCCCAAACACTCATAACCATGATTTTTAAAAGCATACAATTGATCTTAACAAGATGAATGAAGGGCTTTAAAAATCTGAGGGGAAGAAGAGTTTTAACTCAGCAACAGCAGCCAATCAGGATGCACCTACCTGCAGAAGTAATCAGGCTGATTTTACCCCCAGACTGTCTGTAAGGCGTTATATCAGGAGAGATCTGTGACTCATCACAAAACTGTTTTGTGCCAAATAAGATTCACGATTTTTCCTCTGCCTAAAAATATGCTCACAGCCTATCTTCACTAGAGCTCTTAAGCATGATAGTTATTTAGATTTCTGTTTAAGATGAATTTTTCAGTGTACAGTATTAGTGATCTAAATAAGGTTTTACATAAATACAAAGGGTGAAACCACACACAAAATAAAATACAAAAATGGCTGACATGGTTTCCTTACATTTGTTCAATGGTTTGTTACTCAGAACTTCCCAGGTTGGCATCTACTGCTATTAAGGAAACACACTCCAATTTGGAAGAATCAAAGGAAAGTTACTGAGCTCATATTTTTTAGTTCCTTTTTAAAAGCCCTTTCAAGCTGGGGAAAATTCATGCATTGTCACCTCAGAGCACAATGTGATATAGGCAGCTGCTTCAAGCTGGCTATGGTGTGCAAAGTTCACTATCATGACTGGCTGACTGCTCAACTGTCAGGGAAAAATTAACAAATACAAAAAGAGGAACATGTGGCAGTTTTAGAAACACTTTTCAATAAAGCATACTGTGAACTATAGACTATTGCACATTTCAACATGACACAAGAAAAATGGGGGGGGGGGGGGCAA